>OX451216.1:7437196-7656110 GCA_949628195.1 Phasia obesa
CGAATGTATGTATATTATTGGAATATTTAACTTTACTATGGTGAAGGGTATATAAGATTCGGCATGGCCGAATATATTACCGTTATTTGTTTTTTATCGAAATGGGCTGATTTTTCCTTGATGCCTTTGTATAATTAGCCCAATAATCATGACTAATTTTATTGTTTTTTCGTTCGATATCTGAAGTAAGTATTTTCAACCTTGTTTGATTCTACTTAATCTAACTTTTTGCTTGTCTTTCAAAACCACATTTTGAACCAAGTGACCTTTGTACTATAAAAGAAATTTATAAATAGTAAATTAAATATTTTTCTTTTCATTTCGTTGCTTTTAATCTCTGCAATAGAAGAAGGCTAAAAATGGAATAATAAAACGATTTCCGTTTTATTTTTCATTTAATATTTTTTTTTCGCAAAATTCTGTAAGTGACATTTTTGTTTTACGTTCTTAAAAAGTACTTCACGAAAAATTATGCGCATAACAAGTGGCTTTAAAGAAACAATACACAGTTTACGGATAACTGCCGCTGCTGCTATCTTGACCGAGTGTTAGGAGGATACACATTTTAAAGCTTAAAAAAATTGCTAAAGCTTTGTGTCAAATATAATCGGTTTAATACGCTCAACATCAGTATTTCAATTCTAACAATTTACAAAGATTTCTTCTATCAGCATTTTCTCCACACATTGGTAGAACTGCCTTTCAGCCTATTATGATGTTAAATGCTTCTTTTGTTGTGGTTTGCAGTGAAATGAAAATGAAATTTAAAACAAAAGACGTTTATTGTTGTTTTTTTTATTTTCGTGAGTATGTGTGTGAGTGTGTGAGAGTAAATCTACCATTTTCTTTCCTTTATTTCTCTTGTGCTTATTAGACACAAATGAAAATATTTATGAGTTCTCTTGACTTCTCCTCATCTCCATTGGATTGCATGCTAACATTAAGATGATATAATAGGGTCTTTAAAATGATAATGATAGCAGCATAAGAACAGAAAGCAGCAGCAAGACTAGCAGCCTCCCCAATATTAAGTACCTTCTATTAAACTGGCTTTAACAATACGATTATAAAATAATAACGATGATAATCACCAAATTTTAAATAGCAGTTTATAACTTCGCCCACTCAATATAAGTAATAATAAGGTCAAATGGCATATTACTACAAGGATTGCAACACAAGCTGACATTAAAAAGTTCGCTAAATGTGATTTAAGGAAGTAAAAACAATAAATCTCCAACACGGAACTATGTATAGCTAAGGCTAAATGTGGAGATTTTTGTTACATAATAGAACAATATTTTATAAAATTACGAAAATGACAAATTGGGATGAGGGGATGGAGTTTGTTTATAACTAAGGATTTTAAGAGAAAAATAAAGAAAAATTGTTTAGGGGGTTGTTGAAAGAATTGGGCAGAAGCAAAATGTTTTGGAAATAACCTAGTCATTAATAAACTGCTAAGCCGATTGATTCAAAATTTGAGCATAACAGAAGAGTATCTGAACTTAAGTTTTAAAGGTGGGTACCGAACAGCCTCCAGGGATGAAGCTATGTGGTCTCAAAGTTAGGATCCTTTTTTTTTCACCTTGCCATTTTTTTCAGTTTTATTCTGATTTTTGAAAATTATACATTGTCTTAAAGGTCTTGCTTGTCAATACCTACAAGATGGTATCTAAATTTGCAAATAATAATTTTAAATGATTGAGTTATAAGCATTTCAGGAAATAACATTTTTGATTTTTCGCTACCCTAGCCAAGTTTTTTCAAAATATGTATTGGGTACAATTTTTACCAAATTTTTTAAATTTATTATAATAGTTATCGAGCCAAATTCTAAATATTTTTGATAAATTGGAAGATTGTATCTTTACTAAGTTAAAAACTAGACGATTTTTATTTAAAAAATCCGAAATTATTGCATTTTTGTGTACTTTAGCCTAAAAAAGGCCATTAACGTTTTTTTTTTTTTTAGAAAAAATTTCTTAAGGAATATATAAAAATTTTATATTTTTGTGTAAGCTAAATATGTGTACGTTTAAAAAAAAATCGTATAAAATTGATCATCCTTGTCGAAGATAGAGGCCCCACATTATGACCTTTTTTACATCGAAATTTTGAATTTAGCTTTTATATTCTAAAATTCCAAAGCTGGGATCGAAAAAAGAAGACTGCTGTAATAAAGATATGTATACTCCAAATTGGTTTTGAAAGTATTTTATGAACCCTAGTTCATATGTAGACTTTATGGGCAAAAGAGTAAAACATCCTAATTTTGGGATTTTTGGTCATTATTTTGGGAATTGTGGAATTTCCCTTTTCTTATAAAAATTTTATTGCATATTTAAAATTTTTCCTTCCCTCAAATTTGCCCGTTTTTAATATAATTTTTCGAAATTTTCAGTTATCGGCAACAAATTTTAAAATTTTGTTGTAATATTTAATTTTTTTATATATATAAATATAAATGATGCAATTTACTATCATACAAAAAAAGATTCACCTCAATATCATTTTTACGTTCAAAACTATGTGCTTTTAAATCTGAGTATTCCCAATTTTTATCATACTTTTATCAGTTTATGTTAACATAACAGTACCATAACATAACATAAATCAGTAACATAAACTAATAAAAAGGTGATAAATTCTTTCAGAGCTTGGCAAAGTATTGAGAAATAAGTAATAAGTGTCGCGTATTTGTCCTGTTTATGAGTATCCAGTAATCAGCAGTAGCTACTCGACACTTTTGGGATTATAATTATTAAAATTAATTAACGAAACATTGTCCATACAACTATTAACCAACCACCAAAACATATCAATTTCAAGTTTTCTTGACTCAAGATTGTAGATAAAAGTTGGGTACCTCACTCAGGCATACTTTTTTTAACGTCACCACCAAATCATTTATAAATCAATTGTTAAGATGATTTAAATGTAGATATTCCTTGAAAATATCTACGAAATATGTGATTCCATGGCTTGGTTATCTCCTTTAGTTTGTGATAAAATTGACTCAGAGTTTTTTTATTTATTAGCCGACATTACCTTAGTACTTTCGAAGTGGGCAGAATATTTATGACCGGATTGATTTAAAACATCCCTATAGGTCGTTTGGTTTAAACATTTTGATTTATGTTTCCATATTTCACAATAATATACATTGGGGTTTTCTTTTATGATTTTCAACTTCCTTATTACAAATATAATTAAAGATATAGACAATTTTTTGTAAAAATTTTATTGAAAGTTATTGTTAAAATTTTATCGCACTTATTTTGTACAACTTTTATCGAAACTTTGTTCTAAAAATTTTATCGAAAATTTTTTATTAAAATTTTATCAAAAACTTTTTGTAAAAAATTTTTCGAAAATTTTTTAAGATTTTTTCTTTGCGCAAGTTTTATTGAAAATTTTTTGTAAATTTTATCGAAAATAATTTGTAAAAGTTTAACCGATAATGTTTTATAAAAATTTTATCGAAAATGTGTTGTAAAAATTTTATCGAAAATGTGTTGTAAAAATTTTATCGAAAATTTGTTGTAAAAATTTTATCGAAAATTTGTTGTAAAAATTTTATCGAAAATTTGTTGTAAAAATTTTATCGAAAATTTGTTGTAAAAATTTTATCGAAAAATTTTTAAAAAATTTTATCGATTTTTTTTTTTGTAAAAATTTTATCCAAAATTTGTTTTAAAAATTTTACCGAAAATTATTTGTAAAAATTTGATCGTAAGGTTTTTGTAAAAATTTTACATAATTTTTTTTGTAAAAGTTAAGACCTTCCTGCAATCTATATTGTATTATAATAGTTCATATTGGTTCGTATTGACCTCCAACGTGCCTATTGACTGCTCCTGGTTCCCAATGGGCACCCTGTGGGTCTATCGGCTACCTAAATGTGTATTGCTATCAATAATGATTTTTAATACAAATTAAAACAGTAAAACCATACAAAAATAAAAACAAATAAAAATCACCCCCGAAATCATTACAACCGAAAAAAAATAGAAACAGCGTGAAAAAATATACGTAGGCGAGATTTTTTGCATGCAGACTTGAATGGAATTTTCTGATGTTGGTGAACTGCAATAGAAAAATATTCGAAGCTAGATTTGTGGGCTTAAATTTTCGGTATCCCTTGTTGTGCCTTCGAAAAGTTAATTTCAACCCGAACACAGACGGATATCGCTTAATCAGTATATATATACTTTATGGAGTCGGAAATGAATATTGTAGAAATTACACATGGTATATATACCTAGTTTTAGTACGGAATGTGTTTTAGTACTTGAAGGATTAGCAAAAAATATTTAATTGTATTTTTGTCATATTTTTTCAAATTCAAATTCCACTGTAAGTATTTGAATCAAAAATTATGTCAGAGAGTGTAAGTGTGTATGTCTACATAAATATTCTCTGTTCATTGGTTGTTCTTAAGTCAAATGGCTAATTTAAATGATGCGCCCATTTAGTAACCATGTGTGCGGTCTTTGTGTCCTTTTCATATTTAATTTCAATCAGAAATATTTATCTGTATTTTCATCATGTGTGTCTTATTGTGTTTATGAACATACAACAGTTAGAGTGAGCCCAAAACCGAAAGAAGCATATTAAAGTTGTGTATTTTTGTTTCTTTACTTCCTATTAAAGCAATATGATTATGAAGCAAAAATGGAAGATAAATAAGAAATTAGACAAAAGTTCCCTATTAGTCAGGAAAACTCGTATCTTGTTTTAGGGAATTATCAATTATGTATTTAGTAACAATACCCCAAGGCCCCAACACTATTCTTCAGCTCTGCTTTTAACAGAAAACTCTGCGTTCAACATTTTCCAAACCTTCTGCTTTTGCCTCAATCGTTTTCCCTGATCCTGTTGTATTTATGTGTGAAAATTAATGTTTCTTTTTTCTGTGGAGTTTTGTTTGTTGTATTTTCTTGATAGTCACAACAAAAGGTTTCATTTTCCTATTTTGTTATTTTTGTTTTTGTTGCAATATTGTTATTGTTAACATACACGTGCGTGTACGTATATACACTTTATTGGCATTTGTTTGTATTTTCAGCTAAAGACAGCACATTGTTCTTAACAAAAGCGAACTCGGGTATAAATTTGAACTGAATATGGTTTTATTTTGTATTGGTTTGGCTGCCTTTCTTAACATTGTGGCGGTTTTATTCTGGAGATTGTGTAAAAAAAACTATTTCTTGCAATAAATCTTTTAAAGTTTCTTGCTTGTGTTGACGTTGTGAAAATCAGCGTGAAATTCTTAGGGATTTTCTTATTTACTATACAAGTCGTAATCCGCCGCACACACAAACTACAGTAAAATATATTTGTATTTGTTCTTATCTATATACACGTATGAACTTGTATGTTTGTTTGTGCAGTAGTTTGTAAAAATTCATATGAAAATTGAAAGTATGTTATTTATAAAGATTTTTATCCCTAAATTCAATTCAAGTTAGTAATTCGGAAGAGTTTGGAACGGAAGATTGTGTTGCTAAATGGTATTTACTACAAAGGAAATTGATTAAAAATTAATCAATTAATTGATTTATGCCGACATTTACTAAATTAAAATCAATTAAAATAAATCAGTCGAGTGCGAGTCAGACTCACACACGCAGGGTTCCGTACTATGTTCAGTACAACTTTAAAAATACAAGTTGTTATTTTTTCAAGTCTTATGAGGCACCCTTTAATTTTATATTATTTTTTACACTAGAGCATTGTACTGAATACACGGTGTAAATCTCAAGTGTTATTTTTATTAAACTTATATTCATTACTTGTTGTTGCAGTATATATTCTAAAATATAATCTGTGTAAATTTTAAGTGTCAGCTTATTACTATTCAAATATAAGGACTTTCTATGAAAATATCAGGAGCCTACCTATAACGATTCAAAAAAGTGAAAAACATATTATTGTGGAACACCCTTTTATATAGCGGAGTAGGCAATACATCTACTGTAAAAAATTCAAGAGTCTACCTATTATGGTTTAAAAAATAAGGGCATATACATACATACAAACATTCATAGATACATACATACATCCAAATCATATCACTGTCGGAACACCCTTTTATTTTCAGTAATTTTCATAGCGGCCGTGGAAAAATATGTATCTTCTGTGAAAATTGCAGTGAAAATTTACCGTTCAGAGATAGAAGGCACTGACAGACGGACAGATATTGTAGCGAAAACAATGGGGTTTCGTTTTTTCCCTTTGGATACGGTACCCTAAAAAATGTAAATTAAGAAATAACAATTCAGATTTCTTTCTGAAATACAATATATACATTAGAGCAACCATCAAATACATGGGACTTGCAAAAGTATTATTTTTGGCACTCCCCGCGTCTTCTCTGTTTTATTGTGATGTGCATAAAAATTTCGTCTAAAATAAAAACCGGCCAGGGCCCTCGCATTTAAGTGGCACAAATTGTAAAAAGCTGTAAAAAAGATGTGTGGCCTTTGTTTTATTAATAACTCCTAAACTGGTAGGCTTTCGTGCTTTAGTTATGTAAACTTTTTTCTTTGTTATAAAAGGACAAAAATATTTTGTTCATACAAACTTTTAACCCAAGATAAATGGTTATTGTACAAAAGTACAAAATTCAATTATTTGTAAGTCTTAGTGAATAATTTCCATAGTAACTATACATAATATTTTTCAGATTAATCGAATAAAACTTAAAAAAAATATTCGATTAATTATGGAAATGTCAAACAGACTTAATAAAAATTCCAATTATTCTAATAATGGGATTTTGCATTATTCTTAAATCTAAAGGGTTTATACCTTACAGGTATATTAACATTATTTTAGACCAGAATCATTTGTTGATCCATTAATAGTAATATGTATGATTAAATTTTCAATGATGTATAAATTAAATTAAGTTCTTCAGCTTCATAACGAAGCTGAAGAATAGACTATTGACATCGCCAAGATGCCTGCTAAAACGTTTACTTACTACGCAAAAGATCGATTGTCTGATAGCTTTGCCGTCGTCTTGAAAACAAAAATTATTCAATAATATATTTATTGTATTTTCAATATTTTTGAACTAACAATAATTACTCGTATCTTAAGTCTAAAATAAAAATATACTTTTTAAGTCCAGCCAGTGCTAGACAAAAATAATATTTCACGGATTTTGCAATCATTTGCTGATCATCCCTCTAATGTACGGCCAAGAAAAGCAGTATCTTTTCTTTTTAGTCGAATGTAACCAGGTTCATTCAGGATGTTACGCGGCAAAGGGTTTGGATGAGATTCAAGCCTCTTTAGTTATGTGACTGCATGTTTCGCTATTTCTGCTTTAACTGATGGCATGTTTAGGTCTTTGTAGATGTTAGAATTTTTTATATACCAGGGAGCAGATGTAATCATACGTAGTATCTTATTTTGGGACCCTTGAATTTTTTCTACATTGCTAGCTAAGGCAGTGCCCCATAATTGAATGCCATAACACCCAATTGATTTCAGGATCGACTTGTACAGTAGAAGTTTACAATCTAAGCTCAGGGTGAAGTTTCTGCCAATAAGCCAGTTTAGTTGTACTGCTTTTAATTTCATTTGTGTTAACTTGAAATCTATTTGGCTTTTCCAAATACGGCGACGGTCAATATGTATACCCAGGTATTTGACGTCTGAAAGCTGCGGTATCATTTGATAATTTATAGGAGGGTATGAGTCCGTTGGCAGTGTGAATGTTATGTACATTTTTGTTCAATCACTGTTATTCTCCATTTTCCTAACCATTTTTCCAAATTGAGTATGTGGTCTTGTAAAAGTTGTGATGCTTGTTGGGCGCTTTCATGAATACTTAAAAAAGCTGTGTCATCTGCAATGTTGATGTATGGCCTAGGGTGCTAATTGGCATATCTAATGTGTACAGCAAATACAAAATTGGTCCCAAAATGCTACCTTGGGGAACTCCAGCTTCAATGAGCTGTGGCGAGCTTAAAAATCACATTTTTTTTGTAAAAACTTGCGATTCGTTAAATAGTCTTTTAAGAGCTTATACAAGTTCAGCTTTAACTTAAATATTAGGCCTTCGTGCCAAACCTTATCGAATGCTTGAGAATCGTCGATAAAACGTGCAGAGCAGTAATTTTTTTCTTCAAAGGTCTTTTTAATTATATTTACTAATCTGTGTGTTTGTTGGATCGTACAGTGTTGTTTTCTGAAACCGAATTGATGGTTCGGAATACATCCTTTCGCGCTAAGTCGTTGACTAAAATAATGTTGCTAGCAGCATTTCCAAAAAATGACCCAATGATGCCTCCTCCCCAAAATCTTCACCAAATTGTCACTCTTAGTAGATGAATTGGCCTCTCAATAATGAGGTGCGGATTATTGTATCCCGAGCAGTGGCAATTTAGTTTGGTGACATCTCCGCCGAGATTAAAGTGCTCCTCGTCGGAAAATATGACATCGCCAAAACAATATGGCCGTCAACATGGAACCGTCCCATTTAGTTTTTTTTCTGCAGTAAATTAATGTGTTTAGCAACTACAAGAATACTTCAAGCGACAGCATATTATCAACTATTATTTCTTTAATCTTTTTATACTCATAAAAGAGTAAAATTTAATGTTACTTTAGCTATGAAAAGAAAAATGCTAAAAACTTAAATTCCTTTAAAAAAAATGTTCAAATGGAAACTTAAACAGAATTTATTGTCAAATTTATTTTAAACACACATGAATGCGCGCTTTTCTTTAGCACAAGAAATGTACACAATGCTCAGAGTAAGTTTTGCAAAGACACACACACATTCACACACACACACACATATTTTACTACAAACATTCATGTGTTCCTTCATATGCACGGGTACAATTGAATGCAGAAGTAGAAGTAGATAACAGTTTTAGCGTATTTGCTTTAAACTTTAAAAAACTTGTCTTTGCAAGCGTACAAACAATGCATTTGGCAGACACAGAAGAAAAATGTAAAACGGTGAGTTGGGGAAATATATTTATTTTTGGCTGCCTGGTACTGAAGCATTTTGTCTCGCAAAAGCCAAGACACTAAGCAGCCAATTGGGAATAAATTTTAACTTAATACGCATAATACTTTTATACAAATATCGTTTTAAATATTCAAAGAAGCCAGTAATGCTTATGGGGGATTTTCTTTTATTCATTCTCTCATTTTTTTTTTTGTTTAAGAAAAGAGTTTTGTAAAAAAGGAAATAGTTGTGAATTTACTTAAAAAAATAAACACTGTTTCTTTGTAAATAGAAACGTAATGGGAACTAAGAGCGGAATGACAAAGCAAACTTATACAATAATTGTGACAGCACGGAAATGACGACGAAGTTGTTTAAAATTGTTTTTTTAGTATCTTTAGTTCTCTCTTAGTGTTTCAAAAATAAGAATATTTTGAAATTAATTGCACATACAAATAATTTTTAAGTGGATTCAATTATTTACTTATTTGAAAGAATGTTTTTTTTTCTGAATAAAAAATATAATTGAATCAATTAGAAAATTAATTAATTACATTTATATCTGAAATTACACGACAAAAATAATCATTAAGGAAAATGATTTTTAATGGTATTAAATACGGTGATGGCTGCTACTGATAACTTTTTATTTAAAAAAAAAAATCAGTCATAAAATGATTGCCATTACAACATAAGTTACTTGATTCGCTTTTTGAATTACTTTTAGGAATTAACCCGCTTCCACTTATTCCACACATTCTTAATTCGATTTAACATTTCTATTTCCAAGAAGGCGGTATCGCAAAGCGGAGCTTAATATCAGGGAGAAAATTGTTTTTATAGTACAGGGTGGGCCAAAAGAAACCAAGGGCTCTCCAAAAATTTGTCTTAAAAGTGCCATTGTGTCTCGGGCAGTATGGGCAGTGGCTCCGTCCTGCTGAAACCACATACCAGGTCTGTTTTCAAGAGCAGGACGTAAAAAATTTTCTATCATAAACCGATACCGCTCTCCATTTACGGTTACAGCACTTCCATCTTCATTCTCGAAGAAGTAGGGCCCAATGACATTTTCAGATGTGATCCCACACCATACTGTACACCTGATGGGGTGCAATTGGCGTTGATGAATGGCTCTTGGATTTTCAGAACCCCAGAACCTACAGTTCTGCTTATTAACAAAGCCATTCAAATGAAAATGAGCTTCATCACTCATAATCAAATTTTCAATAATGTCGGTGATATGCTCTTTGCGTTAAAATAATTGATCTCTGGTTTAAATAATACAATTCCAAGTGTTGTCTATATAATCTGAAAGAAAAAATAAAAAAAAGTTAATAAACAAAAAAGTTATTAAACTTTTACACCCCTTGGTTTCTTTTGGCCCACCCTGTATAAGTTTATATAAGTTTATTTTAAGGGAAAATAAGTGTTTTTTGTTCTACTGTCGAACTAATATATTAGGCACCGCCTAGTGCTACCACCTTGTTTAATATGTCGTGGCATATTATAAAAGGTGGCATCGCAAGGTGGAGAAATAATATTAATTTCGAATAATTTTCTAGCCACTTTCTTTTTGGCAGCACTGTTTTTGACAGCTCAGCTGTTTTCGTGTAACATGTTACTGTTAAACTCGATGCGTAAAGTAGCTCTGGGTTGAGGAACAACGCGCGCGCATCATTGTCGTTAACGCTTAAATTCAATTAGGCTATCCTTGTTGCTCGGCCTAAGAGTGGTTTTCGTCTCGCACCCACACTGGCCAATGGGATTTCTCCAAAAACTCTACTGCATCACTCTAATTGGTTGTTGCTTGAATCAGTCACGTGTAATCGTTTTGGTTATGGTATATTACTTGGTAATTTTAATCCAATAAGTCGTACAGTGGTGGAGCACCATTTTTAAAACTCAATTTTTCACTGGAGGAGAACCATTAAACTCAAGTTTTAACTGGGGGAGCACCATTAAGCTCATTTTAGTTTTACCTTTGGAGTCTCATGTCATATGCAAAGGTATAGGTGACGCTGCAGATTTTGAAGGAAGCTTAGGATATGACACCATGGCGCTTTGGTTTTGTGCCATTTACCAAATTTTTTGTTGAGAGTAAAAAAAACATATTGCTGTTAAACATGTTAACTTGGGTCTATAATTTAATCATGGATCGACCTATAAACTAACAACGCTTGCAGTTTATGAAATTTTATTATTAAATTTCATGCTCGGTTAAGAAAGTGCCTGGTGTGCTTCTTTCATTTTATGGCCAGTCAGAATAGATATGTGAACAAGCAAAATTTCCGTAATTGTGGTGAAAAGCAGACAGGACTATTATAATAACTGTCAATGCATCACGAAAAATGCACTGCTTGGTGTATCCACACCAAGTGGAAAGTGGCATCATTGGATCGTACTTTTTCAAAGACGACGAAGGCTGGAACGTTATTACGAATTGCTAGCGCTAGCATGCAATGATTACAAATTGTGTTTCTTTTTTTTTGCCCAGAATGAAAGAGATGTACTTGGCTGAGAGTTGTTTTAACAATACGGTGCCACTAGACACACACCACGTGAAACACTGGCATAATTGAGAGGCGAGTTCTGTGAACAGTCCAATTCACGTTAGGTGACGGTTAATTGACCGCCTAGATCGTGCGATTTAAGGCATTTTTAATATTTTTTGTAGGACTATGTTAGGTGTAACGGTTGATGCACTGGAAGCTAATATTGAATATTGAATATGTTTTTATGTTTTTTTTTAATAGAATCCTAAACTCTTAAAAAATAACCCATTATGTAACCGAGGTATGAAGCTTTAAAATCTGTTCATCATTTTCCAAACATTGTTTTGTACTCATAGAAATTTTATAACACATAAATTTTGTTTCGAAATTCGCTAAGTTGGAGGAGTGAGGGCTAATCATTGCAATTTATTACCCAGTTTATGATTTATTCGCCTACGCTATATGTTGGTTTTTGAAAAAGATCAAATAGATCTACTCGTATAGAAATTTTAAATTATACGGTAGTAAAAACAAACTGTACCTACACAGAAAAAAATTTTTTATCCAATTAAAGGTTTTAATTGGTTCCAAATACAAATTTAATTAATTTTTTTTAAGATTATTGTTATTTTTGGAATTAAGAATATAATTGAATAAATTTCAAAATTAATTATATTTTTATCGAAAACCAATTGAACCTTTTAATTGGTGCAAATATTTTCTGCTACGTGAGTTTTTATATTTTTCTAATTTAAAGGAGTTTAAATTCTTTAACAATATATTACATCATATATTATTAATAATTTAATCAAAATTGTGGCCAAAATTTGAAAATAAAAACTTTGGGAGCTTATCTGCAACCATTCTATTGCCCTGTGTGATCAGCCATTTGTAGATTCACTATAGATCAAGTAGAGGTATATACTTGACTTCTGTAAAATGTCATTAAAATACTTCTAGGGGTTCAAGACCTACCGAACTATTTCCAAATTAATTTTTTTTATCGCAATGTGATGTAGTGTTAACAGGGTATTAGAACGCTGACGTTTTGAGAGAAACAGTATACAATTTTTAACAAGCTCTTGAACCCTGTAATGAAGCAATATGCTACTGCATATTCAGTTAAATCAATTATATATCTGGCAAACTTAATGCATTCAAAGTAATTATTTAACTTTTATAAGTAAAAAAAATTGATTTTCCAAAAACCTCATTTATCTTTAAGGATAATTTTTTATTTTCTTTTAATTATATTCCATATAAACTTAGTAAAGTCAAAATTTATATTATAATCGAAAAATTTCACAGTACACACATATTTAGGCAAAACTTACACCTAAACAGAATTTAAATAGAATTTATTTAGTAAATTCTTTGTATTTAAGTACATAAGTACATATGTATATTTATTTGCTATAAACTTATATCTATGTATATACATATGTATATGATTGAATGTGTAAGTAATTAATTTAATTTATTTGCTTAAAATATTACTGGGGCTGTAATGATGCGTGCCAGTCAAACAGCAAATACACATTAATTCATACATTAAGCTGTATATATGTATATGCCCGTACGATGATATTCCCTCTGTCAGTTAAATAGTTTGACAAACTAACACATATTTGTTTTTTTGCGGCTAAAAATATCAATTGTTATGTTCTTTTCCCCTGTATAATTTATGTTACGTAAATAGTTTTTATTTTAGTCTTTGTTTTAATAGCAAAGGGAAAGTTAGAGCTTCAAATATTTATGTATATGTGTGTGTAGGCATGTTGACATAATCACCCTCTATTTTTGTTTGCAACTCTATTTCATTTTATTTTTTAATATGAATTTACACCTGTGACATTTAGTTGAAATATTTATCGATACAAATTCCTTGAAAAGTCAGTCATCATGTTTTTTCGTTATCTACATATATATGTATGTATGTATGTATGTATGTATGTATGTATGTATGTATGTATGTATGTATGTATGTATGTATGTATGTATGTATGTATGTATGTATGTATGTATGTATGTATGTATGTATGTATGTATGTATGTATGTATGTATGTATGTATGTATGTATGTATGTATGTATGTATGTATGTATATACAAAAACATATAAAACAAATTGATTACGCTAGGGTGACCGATTAAAACCGATTTAAATGAAAAACAATGAAAAACAGCTGTTAGCTATTTATCTATATATGTACATACATAATCAAATAACACAGTTAAACAGGAAAAAAATTGATTCTGATAGAAGAGACCAAACAAAAAAATATGTGTGTCAGCCTTTGGAAAGATTACATTGGAGGTGGTTTAAGGTTCCCTGCTGTGTCCTGTTCTGGCAGCATATCGGTATAGAAAACTATGTTGTCTTTACATCTGAAGTGTAGGGTATGTTCAGCATAATTTTATATGAAACATTTTGTAAATAATATTTTATAAAAGCTTTATTCAATCATGTTTAACTAAAAAAGTTTGGTTTGATACTAGATTAGTATCAACTAAAAAACAAATATTAGCTTAAAACAAATAAATAAAAGTTGCTCTCATTGCTAACCGCAGAGGTTGGCTGCAGCAACAACAAATATAAAGTGGTAAATATTAAAAGAAAAATATCAAACAAAAGGGAAGCTTTTGGGTTGTGGTAGACTTTGTTCTCAGCAACTGACGATGATAATTGAATACAGTTTATCTCGTATTCCTTTATCTGAGTTTAAGACTTCCGAATGACTGCAATGTCATACAAGCAGAAATATCTGCTATTAAAAAGGCGGCTAACTGGCTTAAGTACCACAGGATATCAGACAGAGATAGCTGGATTTGTACTGATAGTAAAGCCGCTATCATGGCCCTTATAGGTGTGTATAGCATATCAAATCTTGTCCTTGAATGCCGGATATCCTTAAATGAGATGGCGGATAATTCGACAGTCACCCTTAAATGGGTGAGGGGACATGGGACTAATCAAGGCAACTGTGCTGCCGATGAACTAGCCAAGAAGGGAACACTATTGCACGATGATGCCATATACATCTATTATGGCATTCCCCTCTCGGCTTGTTTACACCGCATCAACTTTGCCCTTCACAACATAGCTCAGGCCAGATGGTCCAACGAGTCGACTTGCTCGATCGCAAGGACAATCTGGCCCTCGATGGACCAAAAGAAAACGGTCTCGCTATTTCGGCTGCAGAAAATGCAGATACGCGACTTAATGGCAATAGTCACTGGTCATTGCTTATTTGGAACCCATGCAAGCAGGCTGGGTATCCCTTATAATGACTTCTGCAGAATTTGCCAGGATGAAGAAGGGGAGGACACGGTTGAACACCTTCTCTGTCATTGCCCTGCATTAGAACACTGTCGCCTACAATACTTGGGACGACGATGTTTTGAAAGCCTTTCGTGTGTTTCATCTCTGGAACCAATCAGGATTAACTCCTTTTTAAGGAATTGTGGTTGGTTTTCTAACCCTCTTCCAACTGAAGTGACATAGTTGCTCATCAAGATATGTCACGTCCAATAGTGCCTTCACGGCTAACACCTTCCCCGACTATGACCTTCTACCCACTTCTTTCTCTAATTTCTCAGTCCATAATGATCTTTGTTTTCTATCTTCTCTGTCTATCCCTCCTCTTATCTGCAGGTATCATAAAGGGACCAACATAATGGATCCAAGTGAGCTATTTTACTCCACTTCTCTTTCTCCTTCTCTATACAAGCTGCCTGCTTAACCTAACCTAACCTAACCTTTATCTGAGTTTGATTAATTAAATAGATGATGCTTACAACTAAACACTACCCAAAGTAGATAGATACGAAGAATGCTGAAGACGGATGTAGCTATCCACTACATTCTCCTAGTGCCTAATAATAAAATTTTCTAATTTTTTCCTTAAAATTATTCAACTAATTTTGTAATTAATATTCTTTTAATTTAGAGAGAATATACCGAACTTAAGCCTAACTTTAAAAATTCATTTGTATAAAAGCATTATTTTAAAAGCATGAACTTTTTTAAATATGTTTTTATACCCTTCACCACAGTGGGAGGGGGTTTTTGTTATTTCGTGTGTAATTCCTACAATATTCAATTCCGATCCCATTAAGTTGGTTAAGCGATATCCGTCAGACCTTCTGTCTGTCTGTTTATCTGCCCGTGTTTGGGTTGAAATGGATTTCGCCAAGGCACGGCAAGGAAGGGCGGGGTTTACTTACCCCCAAATTTTGTAACGAGTGATTTTTTAAGAGCTTGAGAAATTTTTTTTTTAAAAAAACGCATAAAATTTGCAAAATCTCATCGGTTCTTTATTTGAAACGTTAGATTGGTCCATGACATTTACTTTTTGAAGATAATTTCATTCAAATGTTGACCGCGGCTGCGTCTTAGGTGGTCCATTCGGAAAGTCCAATTTTGGGCAACTTTTTCGAGCATTTCGGCCGGAATAGCCCGAATTTCTTCGTAAATGTTGTCTTCCAAAGCTGGAATAGTTGCTGGCTTATTTCTGTAGACTTTAGACTTGACGTAGCCCCACAAAAAATAGTCTAAAGGCGTCAAATCACATGATCTTGGTGGCCAACTTACCGGTCCATTTCTTGAGATGAATTGTTCTCCGAAGTTTTCCCTCAAAATGGCCATAGAATCGCGAGCTGTGTGGCATGTAGCGCCATCTTGTTGAAACCACATGTCAACCAAGTTCAGTTGTTCCATTTTTGGCAACAAAAAGTTTGTTAGCATCGAACGATAGCGATCGCCATTCACCGTAACGTTGCGTCCAACAGCATCTTTGAAAAAATACGGTCCAATGATTCCACCAGCGTACAAACCATACCAAACAGTGCATTTTTCGGGATGCATGGGCAGTTCTTGAACGGCTTCTGGTTGCTCTTCACTCCAAATGCGGCAATTTTGCTTATTTACGTAGCCATTCAACCAGAAATGAGCCTCATCGCTGAACAAAATTTGTCACATTTGAACATTTCGAACCGAACACTGATTTTGGTAATAAAATTCAATGATTTGCAAGCGTTGCTCGTTAGTAAGTCTATTCATGATGAAATGTCAAAGCATACTGAGCATCTTTCTCTTTGGCACCATGTCTGAAATCTCACGTGATCTGTCAAATACTAATGCATGAAAATCCTAACCTCAAAAAAATCACCCATTAGATGCTCTACAGGTCAAAGCGTACGACATATCAAAAAATTCAGTATGTGCCTTTGGTTTATGGAGATGAAGAGCTGTATACATTTTGGGCATAATCGGGATGGGGCAAGGGGTAGTATACTTAACACCCCAAACAGAAAATAATTAATTTGTCGATTCGAATATACTAAATATATATTCGATAATATATCCATAAAAATATCTGTTTCCATTGGGTATGGTAAAGTTGAGTGTAGGCCACTCCCGTTTTATTTGTATTGCTATACTAATTTAATTTGATGCAACTGTATAATTATTGACATAAGTTTAACACGCTTTAGCATATATTATATATTAAGCTTGACAAAATTTGTAAGATCCAAAGATAGCGGACTAAAAAATTTCTCTTACTTATTTGTTGGCTTAAAACAAAAAATTCTACTTGAGGTAAAAGGTATTAAGTTGTTTCTCGAATTTATCCCAAATTTCCAGTATTAAAATTGGGTTATTTACAATTAAAACAAATGTTTTAACGTTTGGTTGTAAGCAGCAGGAAACACGAGAAACCATTTAAATATATTTTTTCCTGCAATTCCTTTCTTCCAAGCAGGTGTATTTGTAACGGAAATCTTAAAAGCTCTTTGAAAACACATTTGCATATAAAGTCGTGTAAAAAAGAAGAAAAAAAAAAAAACATAAAAGGGTTAAGGTGTCAAATAGTGAAATGAAAAGTGTGTATTATTACTTTGGAAAATGCTTTTAATGTTGAAGTAAAAGCATGTGTTCTTAATTTTTCATTCAAGTGGGGACTACAGCAGCCAAAGCCCATTTTGCATTTGTTTTTTTTTTTTGTGTTTCACTTTATATTTTTATTTAATGTGTTAAAGGTTTTCCTTTTTTATAAAGAACAAAAAGAAGTGCTTAAAAGAAGAATTATATAATTTATATATTGAAATGTAATACATTGAAATTTATATATTAAAATACAATCACTTTAATTGTACGCACAATTACCGAAGATAAATAGGGAAATATTTAATAACAGGTTTTAGTTAATTTGAGCTTTAAATAAGCCATTAAGTTTTGGTAGGCAAAAATATAATTATAGCACAAACACTATGAAATTTGTATCAGGGGCGGTGTTTCATTTTTATAATTACAAATTAAATCATTTTCAATTTTACTTTAATTCGTATTTTAAATTTTATTGTTAATATTTTGGCTTATCCAATCGTTAGTTTTGAGCTTTTTAAAAAAATATTCTACAAAAACCTAAACCTGCACTAAAATAAGCTAAATACGCTATTTAACGAAACCATTAGCACAACTCATTTATTGTGTTTTTAAAGAGCATAATGTGAATGTTTCTCTGTGGGTTCATTTAGAAGTCACTAAATTATAACAAAATAACAAAAAGTATATAACAACCCACCCATAACAGTGTTTGTGAGCAGCATTTAAAAAAATTACCCAAATTACATGAGTATATTTTTAGGCTGAAAGTTAAAACAATTTATTGTATGTTTCTACGTAGTTGTTAAATGCTGGAGCGTGCCTTATAGTAATATAATGTTAGATGATAGAATAACATTTTAATATTCCATGTCCTTGAATGACTTCAGTTTGTTTTGTGTTTAAGTTTGTAGTACGTTTGCGATCCTTTACGACTGGTACTGAGTGTGTAAATCACTGGCTTTAAAGTCTTTATAACTTTTTCACTTAAAACATCTCTATTTATAATGATTTATTTAAATGAAAATTTCATTAAAGGATGCCGCTGTACAAAAAGAGTCCAAATAGAAATGTTTTTATTTTAATATGTAAATCTAGGACAATTGAAATAAATTACATGGCATAATATTCGAGGCTTTGTTATATACATATATATTTTTTGACTACAATTAGGTCATTTTATGGAGAAATAAATTAAAATAAAATTAACAAATTACAAAAAAAAAAATAAAATTTAAAAGACGAAATTGCTTTTGAAATTAAAATCATTTTAATGACGTAAAATCCCTTGTATATAAAATTTAAATAATTATTTTAACTTAATTGTAGCAAGAATTAGAAAAACAAAATTGTTATTATATTCAAATTGAAGTTCGAAATGTGTTCAACATATTATAAGGTTTTGTGTTAAGAGTTCAAAAAAAAAAAGATATGTTAAGCTTGTTTATAAAGCTGCAGTCTCGGCTTTACTTCTGTTATGCTACCCGTCAGAATGCAAGCACAGAAAATAAGAACAAATTCGTTTTAGTGACAAAATTATTCTGTTCTTTATTTACAATTTTTACAACTATTTATACTAGCTTTCTTACTCTAAAATTTACACATATATACATTTTTTCAATCAATAATTTGTTCTTGGGTGTTCTTTAAGTCAGCAGTTACATTGTGTCAATTAACTATATTGCAATCATATGCAAGAATTATTATTTTTGTTTATTGTTTTGTTTGCACAATACATTAATTGGGGCATTCAATAAAGTTCTGAAGAAAAGAAAGAAATGAAAATGAATTGATATAATATGTAATCATATGACAAACACACTACAATATCTAAGTTTATAATATATGTCTGAAAGAAATGTCTTTTCCTGTTCTTTCATAATCTCCATCGCTTCAACTTAAGTCGAATGCGTTAAGTACTGCTAACGCTATATCTAAATTGGTAGAGGTTTTTGTCAAAAAAACTTATTTTTGATAAGCAATTCATCCATTTGTAGTACCAGAAAATTGGTTTAGTGTGATCTTCCAAATTTATGTTATTTAATCTGGTTTTATGTTTATATTATATATACATACGTATATAGTATGAGTAATAAGGTCAACTCCTTAGGCCAGTTTGGAGACAATGCTGGATCCAAACCGCCTAGATATTTATATCAAATACGTATCTGCTAGGTCAGCCCTACGGGAGCAGAGTCGCGTTGGACATGGCACCATTCTACGTCATGTAGGTCGTAAGATCTTGTCGAAGTCCATAACAGGGCTAAATTTGTGTTGTAAAAATGTCAAGCAGGGATAAATGGAAGGAGAATTCCGTAATTCGGAACAATTCGGTGACAATCTTTACGGATGGCTCCGATACCTGTACCGTATTTCAGGCGGAAAATTAGGGAACTTACAAGGCTGTTGTCATTTTTGTTGACAGCCCAGCCGCCATAAAGGTTCATGATTAGAAAGTAAACAAGTCGTGTGTTCAATCTCTGGCTCTACTCGGATGACATATCGTAAGGATAGTGTGGGTTTCAGGACATGGAGTCATTCATGGAAACGAGATGACCAATTAATGTGCCAGGTATGGCTCGAATTTCGACGTGGTAATTCCCCATATTAATAAGCCCTTGGTCAATCTTGTAGATTATCTAGAATTCTTTGGCTCTCAATTGACAGAAAAAAGATGAAGGGATTTTATGATCCTGTATGGAAAGATATGTCGGAGAGTATGGTGAGATTTGCACAGGAATATGTTTAACACCTTCTCTGCGGCTGCCCGACTCTTCAGGAATACAGGTTAAAATTTTTGGGCCAATAATTCTTCCAAGACCTGGACTGTCTTAGGAATGCGACACTGAATAGTCTAATCGGTTTTACGATTAGCTACAGTACTAGAGGTACAGATATTATATAGGGAACAGTGCGTGTAGATGGCAGTCGGGACATCACAATATACATTAATGGCCTTCGAGTGAACTCGCTTTGCGCGGAAGGCCCGTTAAACCTAATCTAACCTATTGATCCTAAGAAGAGCATAGCGCCATAAATAAAATAATTAATTTTTTAATTTTTTTATTATTTGGACAAGCACTTAGCGGATGACCCCTACACATTCATCGTGCTGGTACAAAGAAATTTGGTTATGTATAGAATGTTGGATGGAGTAGTGTTTGTGATCAGTTGACTAGAACTTTCTTATATTGAAGTTGTAAGGAAAGACATCTGCAGTGAGTTTTTGCAAAATACGTACTGTTCGGGCAAATAACGAGTTTTCTCTATGATGAGTCGTGCGATTCATTGGCAAATCGACCTCAAATGGTTTACCTTTTAATGAGAAGCGTGCGCCATTGCAGTGACAATAAAACTGTGAAACTTGCCACATTTGGAGTCAATAGAGTTGGATACTCTACTATTACCGATGAGTTTCTTCGCCCTCTTCTGCACGAGTAGCTTCAAAATGGATGTTGGGGCGCCGGTCTATACATGAGAGTTGTTTTCCGATTTAGGCCAAATACAGGGGATATAAATAATAGTGTATATTTTTTACGGTATCAAAAAACAGAAAGCCCTTGAAAGCTTCTTTCGAGACTTGCAAAATGTGTTTAGTCTATTGTACACTTTACTAGATATTTATGCAGAGAACATTAATAAATTCTGATTTCTTAGCACCTACATTACCCTTAGCTACTGAACGATGAAAATTAAATAAATGAAATATGACACCATTACTTATAGTAAAGTATCGTTGTTAATCAAAATTCATTTCCCTCCCTGTGGAAAATTGGTGACAATTGTTCCAAACGTACTCATGCCATGACGTGTGACGTGTGTCATACTGGAAAGTCTTAAAAAATTGATAATTTACCTAGAATTAGAGCAGTATTATATGAACAAGCGCTTAAAGATTAGATCTAACACAGAGTATCGTAACAGTGCTAGTTAACTCCCTACTAGACCATAGTAGTGTTATAGTGACAGATCTCTATATAGAAAGTAGCAGAATCCAAGCCTTCTCTTTTCACTTAAAAACTAATTACGTGGCAACTTTCTAGTCTTTTAGAGATTTTAAACAAACAAATATGCTTTCGGACAAAAATGTTTAATGGCTCTTTACTTGTTTACAACTGAAATTTGGAAAAACCTACTTTATTTCGACTATGTGTTGCTATAACATTATTTTATTTATGAAATCTCAAAAGAAAAAACTAATTTTGTTGAAGTGCACTGCATAATTTCACCTGTTGTTTTTCGTACTTGTTATTTGTTAGTGCCTGTACATGACCTTGTGATTAATTGGTTCATCTACATACGTATGAGTGATTTTAAAATTTAATTATTCAACGTTGCTCATACGAGTACATCTTAAATGGTTCACTATTGTAGAACTGAAATTTTTTTAACTTTTTATTTTTTTATTGAATATACACCAATAACAAACAGTGTAACCAATAAATACATGTGCTATTGACTGTTCCACCAACAAAAACAACACAAATTAATATTTAAAGTTTATTGTCAACTTTTAAACTAAATCTGGGTCACTAATAATGCATTCGTATATACAAACTTTAGTTTTTATGCATCAAATTTATCGATTTGTATTCAATGAAAATTTTGCAATAGCAAGTGTAACGTTCAAAGCCAACCCCCACAAATACTTGCTAGTGGTGCATGATTAGTCGGCTGCCTTAAATGTGGTTTGGTTTGCTGTGACAGTTTACAACCAGTCGTCTGTTTGGAAAATGTAAATATTTTTATATTGTTTTGAATTCTGATGAGACGACACTGTAGAATATTTAAGTTTTTTTTTTGTATTGCCATTTTTGCTCATACCTTTTATGTGCTAGTAATCTTAAATCAAAATTGCATTGTCAGCACATGTTCGTTTATTTGCTACAGCAATTTAAACAAAAACAAAATCAAATAAAGACAAGTAAAGTTTTATTATATTGTTATAGTGATAGAAAAAAAAACTCACACTACAAACTAAAGACAACTTAAGAAAATAAATTCACATACTTTTAGACACATACACAGGACTGAAGGCATGGAAATAATGATAAGTAAAACAGTAAACAAAACAAGTGTCAATCGATATAAGAAAAAGACTTTATAAACATTTTATTTTCCTTGTAAGCCAATATTTTCTTTAGCCATAAAGAAGAAAACTTTTTCCATAATAGTTTTAATACTTTAAGCCCTGGCATCGAAAGAAGGTGAGAAAAAGAAAATAAAAAAGTTATAAAAGTTATTGCTCTGCTTTAAATTTCCAAACAAATAATATATTATGTTAAACATATACCTTGTTTACACTTTATTTTGATTTGTAGTTTCTCAAGAGAAATCCAAGAATAAACTTATTTCCGAAAGGTTTTAAAAGTTTTAGCTTTTTTCCTTTCAAAACACGTTTTCAAAGTGAATTAAGAATTGCTAATCGTATTAAGTTTAGGTATAAACTGAGTAAACACAGAATTTTTGTTTTTGGCACTCGATCCTTCAAATAAATAATAAAAATATATTTTTGGATTTCAGTTTGTGAGATTATTTTTTTAAAGTTATATTTTTTGAATTGCTATAATTTTTCTTTTTTGATTGTACTTCAAATGACCGCTTGGGTAGTTGGTACCGAGTTCGAGTATGTAATAATTTTTTTGAGTATTCGAAACACATATTTAGTTAATTGATACTTATAGCCGTGCCCGTATATTTCTAGAGACAAATTTAATAATAAATTAATCGATTCCATTAAAACTCTGGAAAGGCACTGTTCCAATATATAAACAAAACGATTGAGTACCCAGCTGAAAAGTATTTATTAGTGTCGAGTAATTAAATGTAGTACAAATTATCAGCACTAATTTTATATATAATACTATGGTTCCAGTGTGGAACAAACTGCCGCAACAAAGTTCCTCTAGTTTGATTTATCGTGCGCTTTCTGCATCATTTTCTACCAAGTCGCTCCCACTGAGCCAGCTTCCGCTTCTATTTGTCTCCTCCATGTATTAACAGGTCTGCCCCTTCTCCTGCTACATTGAGGATTCCACGATATTTATATTTTTTCTATGTCGTTCAGTTGGTCTCCTTAGGATATGGCCAATCCACTTTCATTTCCCCTCTGCTAATTGGACACGGATGGGAATCTCCGCTGTTACTGCCCATAATTCCGTGTTTAAGATTACGTTCGGTTAAAAATCCTTATTATCTAACGTAGAGCCCAGTTTATGAACACCTGTAAAGCCTGTAAATCTTTTCCCAAAGATCGAGAGAAGTACTGATCGCACATTTGATGAGAAAAGGTGGAGTTTAGTTTTTAAGTGGATTTGGGGAGATATCCACACCTTTTGTAGTGCCCCGAAAGCTTGGTTTGCCTTGTTGATGCGATTTGTAATATCCTCTCGTGAGCCACCTGTAGAGAATATAATGCTGCCCAAGTACGTAAATTATTGAACGTCTCTAAGCTCGATGTTGTTCATTTTAAACTTCGAGATATTGATGGTGTTTAGGCGAAGGATCTTGGTCTTTCCGCTGTTGATATGTAGACTAGCGTTTTTCGCTATTGTTTATATCTTCTCCAGTCTTGCTGCCATATCCGAGAAATTATGGGTGAGGAGACATATATTGTCAGCATAATCGAGGTCTTCGAGCACTAATTTTAATACGCCTTATATATTTTGTTAAATACATACATATATGACAACTTCAATCAGCCATAGGACGGGTCACAGGTTGAGAATAGTGAATGGCCTTCAGATATGGTGGTTGCCTGCAAATATGTTCGATAAGCAGTCCCAGACAAGCAACGGAAGTTGAATATGAAAGCCTTGTGCTGACACCATAACTTCAAGAAAAATCCGGAATGCAAAGATTCTATCTTCGACAAGGCAAGTAAATACCACCTTTAAATAAGCTTGTGCCCACCAGCGATGGTAGATGAATTCCCAGGGCAGCAACGGCGGAGCAGCTATATATTTCGGCGTCGGTAGATCATTTTGGAAGGTTTCATGCGTCTCATCATATGAACTAAATGCCTGCCTGGAGAATTCACTGGCAGGCTTGGAGCCAGGATCAGATGCGGAAGCCTAAACAGCTACTAATCGCAAAAGATTAATTATAATTAATCGACTTCCTTTTTTTGTTAAACATAAACGATTGCAATTTATAAGTATCAATTTAACTCGGAATCGTTTTGAAAATCAATCAATTTATCAAAATGAATCAAGTTTTGAAATTTAATTTAAAAACTTGTAAAGTAATTGCAGTAATTGCCTATTAGGCTTTGTGAAAAGCTCCGGGTGGTTTACAAGAACCACCGGTATTGGAGTTCTTTAGGGAATGGTGGGGGTAGATGATCGTTGGGGCATCACAATGGGCCTTATTGGGCTCCGAGTGAACTCGCGTTTTTTTTTTCGGGCGGCCCTGTTAACCTAATATACGAAATTAAAATCTATTATTTAAAAAATTTATTAATTTCAAATTGAAAACTTTAATCTAATACATATTGACTGTTGTTATCTAAGACTTTTTTTGCCATATGGTCGGATATCTTCATAATTCCATCGCTGTATAACCTCTATAGTTCATCGTTGAAAACTTGGCTAATGTATTAATAGAGGCGCTTCGGTCAGCTTATTTTTTACAATCCATTTGCAACAATTTATTTACTTCTCAAAAAAAAAAAACACAATTCGTATAATAAAAAAATAATATTCATATAAATTTGATTTTTGTTTGCTGTATGGTGCACAATGGGGCAGAATCGATATGATGATTAACATTAACTTTTAAATAGGTATAGCAAAGAAAAAGTGTTAGCGTTATGATGAGTAACTCTCCAAAACTTGCCGGATCAATCCACTTGTTCTCAAATAAAGAAACCTAGAAAATTTAATTTAAAATATTTAAATTCGGTATTAAGGTAAAGAGGACCTTAATAGCGAATTTAAATATTTTAAATTAAATTCTACAGGTTTCTTGCTATAAAAAATATACATGCATATGCTACCTACTATTTTTGTAGTTAGTGTATTCACACATATGAAACTTAGAAATTCTAAAATTTTCCATACCTTGGTTTGGTTTTTCTAGTTATAAATAGTTGAAATTTTTTAACCGATTTCCTATAAAATTTTTTTTGCAATGAAAAATAACTTCACATGGATAGGAGCTATCGTTTCATATAGGTATGCGTTAAAAACCACTGTCATCCGCTGATGTTACATACAGATCGTAGGCAGTGTGCTAGTGTATCAGTCTCTAGTTTGTGACTTCGATTCGCAACAAAGATTATGTATGCACTGTTTTGCTAAGGTAAACAAAGCTAATCTTAAGAGATTTCAGTTTTTATTCCTAAAATCTTGCAAAAAGCTTTTATTTATAATTCTCTTCACTGTCGAAACCCTTTGATGTTTCAACAAAACCATAAAACCCTTCATTTCTTTACAACAATGATCAGCATAATGGTATAGGATTTTCAATGAGATAGGATCTTCAATGTATTTGAACTAACAGTATTTCCTCATATCTAAAGTCTAAATAAAAACAAACATATTTATTAAGTCTCGTCAGTGCTAGACAAATAAAAGTATGTTTTACGGCGCTGCTATCATTTGCTGTAACTGATGGCACATTTAGATCATATACCAGTGAGCAACTGTGAGCCTTCGTAGAATCTTATTTTGGCGCGTGAATGCTTAAAAAAGCTGTGTTGTCAGCAGATGGAGATGTGTGGACTCGGTAACAGGTTGGCATGTCTGAAGCATACAAAGAGTATCAAATGGGCCCAAGTATACCACCTTAAGGAACTCCGACTTCAATTGGCTGAGGTGAGCTTAAAAATCTCCTTCTTTCACAATGAATTTTCGTCAATTAAATAACTATCTAGCAGCTTTTATAAGTTTACGGGAAAATTCAGCTTTAACTTTTATATATTAGGCCTTCATTCCATACCTTATCCAATGCTTGAAAAACGTCGATAAAAAGTGCAGAACAGTATTTTTTGTTCTTCAGAGGTCTTTTTAATTACATTTGCTAATCTGTGTGTTTGTTGGATGATTCTATGTTGTTTTCTAAAGCCGAATTGATAGTTCGAAATGCATCCTTTCGCGCTCAGAATTTGGTTCAACTTAAATATTAATATTCTCTCAAACAGCTTTGATATGTTCGATAAAAGGATTTTAGGTCTGTATGATTCAACCTTGGTGTGATTTATTCCAGGCTTAGGTATCATAGTAATCAAAGAAACTTTCACTCTGTAGGAAAGTACTGAAGACGCAAAATGGCATTAAAAACAAAAAGAATAATTTTTTGGGCTATACGGGTCAATAAAAATAATATCTTTTAACTGGTTTTACCAAGGAGCTTTCCTGGCCTTTCGACGCTACTCTTCCAAATTCTAGTGGGTCTCTTAGCCGCTTCGTGCCATCTTTAAGTATAGTTTTGAGTTGAAGAGATCTATGTGTTTGTCACTCTCTCTTCGAATTTTTCTTTTTTCAGTCAAGACGCGCTCGACATCTGCAGAATAAATATGAAGAAACTACTTTGAAGGGAAATATTTGCAAGAAGAAATGTTAGGTAATCTTTCCTTTCGAATAGTGACAAACCAAATAAAATATTTCATATTTTATACTAATAGGAGACGCAGGATATCCTCTGGAACCCTGGTTGTTAACCCCGTATGGAGTTCCGGAAGATAGTTCTTGAGAGATGAAATTTAATGAAGTTCACTTAAAATATCGCAAGTTAAATAAGCGGACTAACGGAGTGCTGAAAAATCGGTGGACTTTAATTTTGAATTAGAACAAAAATAATAAATGAAATTGAGCTTAAAATTTAGTGCTGCAAAATTTGTACGTTGCCCTAAAATTAGTGAAGAAAAAAAGTTGCAGTTGCAGATTGTTATTTTAAAATCAAATAAATAAATTTTAGTGTAAACATTTTTTAACTCACTATCACTAATATTGAATGAGACTACAAAACTTAAAATCATCACTTGGTACATCAACCAAATAAATGCAATAATTAAGAATAATATCACTTAGTGTTAGTTAAGATTGCAACATTTGTACACAACATAATAATAATAATAATGAGCCTAAGAATAAATTATAGCATTTTTATTTGCTGACCACTGCTGAGTGCATCGATAGGCTGATTGGTAGTGCGCTAGTCTATCAGTCTCACGGCTGCGGGTTCAATTACCACCAAAGACTCAGGGTATTTTCTAAAGACAAGCAAACAAAGCTTCGCCGTTAGTGTTGTCTTAAAAAAAAATATACCATTATTTTATTATCCTTTAACACATACCTGCACAATAATTAAAACTCACTTTTGTTCAGATTATACCTACTGTGCAGAATAAGCAATTGATTGCCGGCACAGCAGCTAGTTGTTTTATTTTAAATGTTGCAAATGGGTTTATTGCTTTAATATCGTTTTTGATTTAAACATTTGGCATGTTCTACAGCAATAAAAACCAAAACAAAAAAAAAAAAAAAAGCAAAACTGACAACTTTAATAATACAGACAAATAAACACAACAACAGTAGAAATAATACGACAACTAAAATATGAAATAAAGTCAAAATGGGAAAGTAAAACAAGCGCTAATAATCACACTTGCTTTTAGTAAATCATGTTTAGTTTCCTATTCTGTTTTTTTGTTGTTGTTGTTGTTGTTCTTTCTTTATTTAAATATACAAAGTTTATAGTTGTTGTTCATGTTATTCCTATTACATTTGTGGCAACAACAAATTAAACAACAACAGCAGTTTATAATTTAAAAACTAGATTACAAGGCACACAAACTTAAATATTCTTACATGAACACACACACACACACATACACCAGCAAGTGTAAACAACAAAGGATGTTTATGGCTATGAGCTAGTGAATGAGTTTAAATTTGTTTATTGTAGGGTTGATTATATACAATGTTGTATGTATGTATGTTTGTATGTGTGTGTGTGTGTGTGTTTGTGCATGTTTAAAGTAGTAAGAGCCCTTAAAACACATTAGTTATTGTTATTTTTGTTGTGTGTGTTTAAAAAAGTATAGTTGTTATTGTTGTTTTTTTCTGCTGCTTTTAAACTCTTTATTTTTTGAGGCCTTATGACAAGTTTCTCAACATTAGCATTTTGACTGCAGGCGAACTGCAGTTCTTTTCTTCCAACTATTATCAGTTTTGTATGTGTTTTGGTGTTTGTGTGTGGCCAAGTTTTTCTTTTTGCCATTTTTCTTTTCTATTCTTCATATTTGCCAGTTGCCATTGTTGTGTTGTTTGTGGCTTAAGGCAGGCAAACAACAACAACAACAAAAAGAACTTAAATGAAAAAAAGCCGTTTATACCTAAATAAACAACATTTAAATGTCGGACAAATATGAGGAATCTACTAAACATGGTTTAAGCTCAACACAGATGACATTTATGACTAAAGCCTTCTGTCAAGGATTATGTTTTAGTCGCTTGTTATTTGTTAAAGTCATTTTTGCTTCTTGCTCTTGTTCTTTTTGTATTTTCTATTCCATCTAATATTTCAAAGACTTGGCTGGCTGGTGGATTTGTTTTTGTATTTGCCTTGAAGAGTGAATAAATTTGAGTTTGTTACTGACTCGTGACGATTCCATATAACCGAGATTTATATTTATTGTCATTTTCATTTTGCGACATTTGGTTATTAATAAAAAATGCAAAAAAATAAACGAATATTAAAAATATGTATGTATGTGTGTATGTATGTATGTATGTATGTATTTTATGCTCATACAATTTTCTTTATAATTTCAAATTTTATTGACTCATGTGACGTGTCTTTTTATCGTTTCTGTTACATCACTTAATCGCATTGAATGACCTGCATTAAAGGTGTTTGAATTAAGTGAACAGGAATTAACTGCCAAATAAAGAAAAAAAGACCAATAAAAGTGACTCTTTTATATTCTTTCAATTATTTAAATTCAAATGCTGCCATTATATGTCATGATTTAAAGCTTTAAGTAGAGATTTGCTTATTTAAAATCATTCGTCGAATAGAATTACTGACCAAACATTTTTAAACACAAATTACGAGATATAATACAATTGAGATTTTATATAAAATTTGTTATCTTTATATCGCACACTAAACCTTAAGCAGTCAAAACTTGAAATTTACCAAAAACATTTTGTTGTCATAAACCAGTTCTCAGATTAAATCTCTAAAGACCACGATTTCATTTGCATTACTCTCTTCTTGAACTCGATAAAAAACTTGCCGTTGAACTTAATATAATTCTAAGACTGAAACCTTGATTTTAAAAACAGTTTTTGGCCTGTCCTAAATATTTGTGACATTTAAATTGTGAATGTTTATGATAGAGCGTGCGATATGCAAAGCACAATTTTTGCTTTCAAACGTACATGTGTAATTACATCTGACATAACCTGTAATATATAATTTGTCGGGCACACAGTTTTGTATTTCCAACCACAGCTGATGCAAAGATGCAAATATAGTCCTTTTGTCACGCTTTTAGTACTTTTGGTACCACGAAAAACCTAAAATAGCAAAATATCAAGTTAGCATTACAGGATGTCAGAGGCTTTGTCACATCAAAATAGAACACGTTCTAAATGAAAAATGTCATATGTATTGTACACATGGAAAATACAGATTTTATGTTTGAAAGGGTTCAAACGACGTGTTTAGAATTTACACGTGGAAAAGTGACAAGTCATATGACAAATACACGCCGTGTAAAACCACTTTTATCGAAAAGCTATAACTACTTTCACTGATATACCGATCTTTCTCAAATTTTTACAGTTCCTTCTACTTAAATGGCTAAAAAAATATATACGGGGTCTGTTCAAATGAACAGGTGAATTTTGAATTTTAGCAAACTGTGTAGATTCGATTATCGACATTTTTTTTTGCTACACATATTTTAGTTTTGGTACACATGTGATGGTCATATGTTGGCATCATCAGCCAATTTGGATTAGTAGTTTGTTGTAGACAACTGAGGAGGTCCGTCACGATTGTGTGTGTTCTTCGATTTTTGACTTTTGATAAAAATGAATCAACAAATATATATAAATTTTGCGTTAAAAATGGTGCTAAAGTGCTCCAAGGCACTTGCAATGTTAACTATGGCATTCGAAAATTTCACTTTGTTTAAAAAAGTATTTATAAGTGGTACAAGCACTTTACAGAAGGCCGAAAAGATGTTGATCATTAGCGTCCTGGAGTTGCAACCACGTCAACAAGTGAATAAATTGTTTTGGAAACTCGTCAAGTCACTATTAGGGAAGTTGCAGATGATATTGCCATATTAATAGGCTCACGGCATGCAATTTGAAACGTGTGGCAGCGAAGTTTGTTCCAAAATGGTAAAATTTTTTGAAAAAGCAACGTTGCATTAGTATTGCTCAGGAGTTGTTGAATGAAGTCAACAACGATTCGGGATTGCCTTAAAGGGTCAGTACTTGTGACGAAACGTGGATATATGATATGGTTATGACGTCGAAACCCAGGCAAATCATTCCAATGGAAGCGGCAAAAAGTCAAAAGTGAAACACCGAAGAACACAGTGACTAAATTGTTAATGCCAACATATGACTAATACACAAAACATAAAAAAAAAAAAAAAATTCAATAGTTCAATTCAAAATTTTTTACAGTGTATAGCAAAAACAAAACTTGGGTGCAAAGGAATTGTGGACGTGGTAACTCCCATACATGTCATTATACACCTCGGAAACTATAACACGTATAGTATTGAACATTTTTACAAGTACGCTTCTAAGACTGCCTGAATTTAGGACGTTGGGCCTAGTACGCCAACACACAGATAAAAATTATTGTTGTGAATCTAGGGAAGTTTAACAAGTAGAGCCTTAACATTTTGTATGAGCAACCTCCATATTTATGTACCTCCCATACAATATAAATATTGATAAAAATACCACTTGTCAATTTTCATGTAACAGGCAGAATAGAAGGCCGTATTGGTACTCCTAATTAAATATTTTATGTCAAATAATTATTTCTTTGCTCGGCTAAAATAACGTTAAAAAGGTTCACTGCTTCTTTTTGCAATTATTATTTCGTTCGCGGTTTAAGACTATAAAAGTTACTTCAGTGAGATGAAAAACACAAAAGTAATTTCAATCCACCGCTACTGTGAATTCTAAAACTGTATGCACAAAAACTTAAATATTGGAGTTTAAAATTGGCAAAAAAGCCATAAAAAATTTTGTCAGCGTTTTAGAAATAGTCGATTTAGTTTTACAATATTTTGATTCTGTTAACTAAATGTAATTACATTCACTGCAATCATTTTTTTTTTTTTTGTTTGTATAAAATCGGTTTTGCTCGCACTCTCATAGGGTTAAGATAAGGGAACTATTTCCTTATCTCACGATAAAACAGCGCAACACAAAGCTTATTGTGTAGATGTTTAAGACCGTCAATAGATTCGGATACCCTACTGTCACCTATGAGCTTCTTCGCGCTCTGCAGTAAACCCAAGGCAGACTTTGCAGCACCTTCCCATAAATGAGTTGTTGGTGGTATAAATAGTAACAAGAACAGATGGAGTAAAATAGCTTTTACACCGTTTCAAGAAACCAAGAAACTTGACAGATTCTTTGGAGACTTGAAAAATTTGTTTGGTCCATCGAACATCGCACTGGATTTTGATGCTATAAACATCAAGATCTTCCGATTCCGTAATACTTATACCACCCATAATTACAGATGAAGCACCATTTTCGGTCGAACGTCTATGCGTTAGGTCTTACGAGCATTAAAATTGCCTCTATTCGCCTGGTTATTGTTGCAAGATCGTAATTGAGCGTATCATTTATATTTTGCCTCTTAGCCCCAATCTATTGAAGGTTAGGCCGTTTGCAGAATGAATACGAATGACAAATACTGCCATCTGCAAAAGAGTAGATAGTGTTGAAAATTTAACAAAGAAGGTCATTTAGAAAAATAGGAAATAGAGAAGGAGTAGTATCCCTGAATTAAACTAGAACTCGTTTGATGAAATTCCTCAACAAAACAATAAGTTTCGGCAGAAACCCACCATTGCTCATCTTATAAAACGCCTTACAGTTATTTGAGGTCAGAACCTGTATGGACTCACACCATTTTTCCAAAGGGAAGTCCAACAAGTCCCCTACGGAAAACATATTGGTAGTCGCTTAGGGAATGGCTGTCCTCTAGATACTTTACAAGATACTTTCCATTACCTTAGAAAGCATAGAAAAAATTATGATTGAGAGTTATAAATATAATTTTCAGGGTTGTTCGGCTCTTCCTTTTTTTGGATTGACGTTACATTAGATAGCTTCCAGCACATTAGAAATACACCAGCATGATAAAAAGATCGCATTGTCCAAATGAATTAGTCACTTATAATATTTTTTTTAACAACTTTTTAATGATATTTAATTCAAAACAGTAACAAGTCTATAGAATTTTCAAAGACGCGTTGACCAAAAACAAACATTTGGTAAAGAATAAATTTTATTTACTAAAATACATTTTTAAAACATTAATTTAATATAAAAGCTTCGTTAATTAAATCAACCAATCAAGTTGATAATAAAAATTTCTGAATGTACAAATAAATTTAAAATAACTGGTATATATATTTATTGCATTTAGTCGTCATTTTTAACAATTTAACCTAAATATTTATACATAAATCTTTATTACTCATACGCCATGTTAAATATGTAAAAAAATAAAAAATTTAAAACTAAAAATTTTCCAAATAACTTTCAATTAATTTTAAACGCAAAATATTTAATTGATATAAATTTCTCTAACAAATTACAGTAGCACATGTTGTAGTATTTTACAATAAATATAGAAAATTGCAAACCATAAAATATCTAAATCTAAAATTTAAATAAATAAATATATAAATTAAAAAATATTTATTTGTCATGTACATACGAGTATATATACAAAAAATGTTCAACACTGTCAATGCATTGTATTTGTTGTATCTACAACTAACAAACTTTGTAGAAGTTTTGAATTTATTTTGATTTTATGCATCAATAACAGTAACAAAATATAAAAAAAAATACAAAAATTACGTTGACGAATTTGATATCCGGTACTTTTTTGTAGTGGGAAATTAAGTGATAATTTTAGTAGAAATAGTTGATAGGGATGAACACTTAAGTCTTTAGAAAATTCGTATTTCAATAAATGTGTTAACAAAAAATCTAAAAAAGGTCTTTATATATCTCTGAAAATACCACTGGTTTTAGTTTTTTTTTAAGTTGTCTCATTTTCAAGAATAAAACCAGTAGTGCGATTCACTATTCAATTTTAACGATTCGGGACTCGTTAAAAAAATTTAACAACAAAACGAAAGACTTTGCTATTCAGAAATGCTTTTTAATAACATTTGATGTTGTTATAAATCAACTGATTTTCTTAGCAAGTCGAGTAGTGTTAATTTAACTACAACTATTTTTGCGTCGTTTACTTTATCAAAATATCAAAAGATAAAGTCGCCCATTAAATGTAAAATATTCTAAATAATTAATATTTATAATTAAAACACATACATATGTATTTTACCTACTTTATAAAAAAGAATTTAAACAATTTTTTAGAAATAAAATTAAAAAAAAAAACAAAATATAAAGCACTTGTGTGGAAAGTTTTGTTTATTATTTTTCATTTCTCTTTGTTCTTTTCGCTATTTTGCCATTTTGTTTAGCAGCATTGCCATTCATTTTCGTTTGAATTTTTCATTTGTTAACCACAGGTTAGTGAATCGCAAATGCGTTAGTGCAAGCAAAAAAACATGTTGATATTTTTAACAAGTGTTAGATCGTTAAAAGTTAGTGAATTGCACTACAGAGCTCTATATTCATAAGAAAATATTTTTGTTATAAATAGAATTTCTATACAAAATTCATATTATAACCCATAACATAAGTCAACAATATTTTCATGAATATGGACATAAGTTATTTAACTTCTGCATCGCGGGACATCTGCAACCAGGAAAAGCCAAATCACGTCAACGCGCTTGCTAATTTGTATGTTGTTTTATGACAACAAAACACTGAGTTCTTGTGAGGGTGATAAGGACTGTAGACTCAAATTATGATACGAAATTTTTAATACCTTGTCTTTTTGTACCTGGTCTTGGTTTCATAAAAAAAGATAACATGACCAGGCAGGGTGTGCTGCCTCCTCTATTGTATAAAATGTATGACAAATTTTCAAATTATAGAGAAGTAATGTTAAAAGAAAGTAAATTAATTAGTAAATGATTTTTTTGTATTTAAAATGTTTTCATATGCCACAATGTCCGCCCAAACTATGCATACTTGCATAGATTTTAAAAGTGCAATTTCAATAAATCTGTGATATAGTTCCGGCATACTTGAAGAGATGGCTTGGGCTATGGTGATCTCGCGAGTATTGGTTGATTTCGTTTTGTTGGCCAAGATCTGTGACTTCAGCGGTTGATTTCGTGCAATCTTGTTTGTCACTTCAGTATACTTTTGGGAGAAATTACCATACCCTAAAATAGTTTATTGTTAAATTTAAGCTAAAATTGACAGATATCGCTCGACCTAAGCAAAATCTTGTTCAAAGTAGTATGGCATAATAACGTGGTCGGCCTAAAATCCGGCCACGTTGTGAAACTTATACGTAATGACGGTGTCTCATCTATACATACATATAATAAAACTGTTACAGCAGGGATGATAGAAGACAAAGTTACACCATCACGAATATAAAATTGAAATTTGTCTACGCATGTCGGCCTAATGACGTCACGAGATTGTCTTCCTATTGGCTAATAATTGTGATTGAGTGTATAACTATAAATTACGAGAGTTTTTAATATAAACTGTGATATTTTGTTTGCAGGGTTGCCAATTTTTGCATATTACTTAGATTTATTTATACGTATTTATTTGAAGCCATTTGTTGATTTGCATTGGCCGAGAAACGTCATATAACGGAAAAACATGCGCTTGGCGTAATCTTGTATTCTATCATTCTTGCTGCAACAGGACTATTTCTGTGCATGAAATATTTTTTTTTAAATTTTGTTGCTGTTAGTAATCGAAAGGAAAAAAACCGCAATTTTTAGCATTTCGGTCTGTCTGTCTGTGTTCACAGCACGGTAAAACTACTGGATGGATTTTAATAAAATTTTGTGAGGAGGTACTTTGGTAACGTGGATCAAATGTAGGATAATTTTCTCGGCAAAAAAACTCATTTCCAAGTTAAAATTGAGAAAAAAGTGGTGAAAGTACGCAATTTTACCGATTTAAAAGTACGTCAGCACCTGCAGCACCTTTTATATTTGCCAGCGGAATATTTTAGACGGTAACTACAGAATTTTTGAATTGTATCCAGGGATGGGTACCTTTATATAAAGAAAAAACATAAATCATAACTGAAGCACTATAAAAGTAAGAGTCTTAAAATTGAGTGTGGATTATTTTCAAAGCAAAATCTAACAAAATATAAAGACGTGGCGGGCACAGCGAGTATAATATAATTTTGCTTGATAACTTAGTAATGCATCCAAAATTGCATTAATATTATAATGTAATGATTTTTTTAGTAATTTTGTTTGCACTAGTGCAACAATATTTTTTAGTGACACAGTTTTATCAGTTATACTTCACCCATGGTGATTTTGGATCAATGACTTAATAATACAAAAGACATATTTTTAATGGCCGGCACTAGCTCTTAACATTGAATTCTTTCAACATGATGCATGATAGAATCGGAAAGTTCCATAATTCTGAATAAATGAACAGGAAAACCAAAAAGGTTTGTTCTGAGGGGTGGCTATTTTGCTTAAATTAAGGTCCATGTATCGACAGAGTTTTTTGCCTAAAATTGAAATTTTTTAAATGGTTTTTAGATTTTAGGATATGGCACAGTCTGCACCACATATATAAGCATATCTTGCAAATATAAGGTGGTAAATACTAAAAGTAAAAATATTCAGGGAAGCTTAAGGTAGTGGTAGACTTTGTTCTCACCAACTGACGATTGATAATTGAATACAAGTTTTCTCGTATTCCTTTATCTGGGTTTGGTTGGTTCAATAGATGATGCTTACAACTAAACGCTACCCTAAGTAAATAGATACGAAGAGTGCTGATGACGGAAATAGCTGTCTAGAAAATGTGCATTTCGCTCTGTTTGTGCCTAAAAATTAAATTTTCTCAATTTTTCTTTAATAATATCACCTAATTTGTAATTTAATTAATTCTTTCTCATAGAGAATAAAAACGAACTTAAGCTTCGTTTCATTGTATGCAAATATTTTATTTTATTTGATTGTTTAAACAAATTTAAATTATCTTCAAGTATTACTTATACCATTTATTAATCTGCATAAAAGATTCGAAGATAATCAAGTAGTTGTGGCAAAAGAAAAATATTTTTTTACCAATAAAATCATTAAAATTTTGAATTAATAACCTTTAGGAATATAAGAACAAAATTACTGCACATGATTTTTACTATATGTGACCCGGTCTATGAAAAGGTGGCTTATGACTCAAAAACAAAATTTCGAAAAATTAGTTGTTAAAGATAAACAATGCATTTCTTCAGTGTTTTAGTCGTTTTTCTTTTGCATTATGAATAGCGACGAAAAAAACTACTTAATACTGCTTAATAAATATTTTTGTGCAAAACAGCTTTTTTGGTAAAATCATTTTTGCACCGTTCAATCCTGTTTTTAAAATTTTCAATTCCATTTATTATCTTGATTCTGGATTTTCAATAAAATTCTGTTTTTCTTTCATTTGAGCTCTTCTTTCTCTACATTTTTAGTACACTTCTAACCAAGTTAGGACTTTCTGGTTTTCACCACGTGAAAGAGCGTCTCAAAAACTATCGAAACCAAAATCAAAACTATCGAGACCAAAAAGTGGAAAATTTTTTTTAATCATATGGCACCTTTTCATAGGCCGGGTCACATATTTTTTAATGGTAAGAAAAAAAAATCTCTTTCCACTTGGTTACACACGTACTAGCCAAAATTTTGTATAAGGCAAGGCGAATTCATAACAGGTGTGAGCAGTAGGACAACAACTACAACAAAACAACAACTTTTACATTAGATTAGCAGATATGAAACAATGTATTTTTTGACAAGACATTAGCAAAAAAACGAGAGCAAAAAACAATCAGCTGGGCTATCGACTCCACCTGGTATGTATTCGCCTTGGTATAAGGGGAGTACCATTTCTAGCAAGCTTACTTTTTTGGATAAAGAAATCAAACTTCAAAATATTAAAGCTGCAATCCAATTTAAAAATTTCAGTCAACATTTTTTCTTAAACAATAATAAAACGAACATCTATAAATACATATAATAAACTGGTATTTTATAGAGAGATTTCATGCCTCTCTGTCTGTTTTCCTTTTTTTGCGTTCCCATCACGTAAAAACTACTGGATGAATTTTAACAAAATTTAGGTAAGGAGGTACCTTAGTATCAATATCCCGATAGAGAAGACTTTTTTCTGCAAAAATATTTCTAAGAGAAAGTGCAGAAAAAGCAGTGATTTAAACCGATTTAAAGGTAATGTATACTTTAAGGCATCGTTTATTTTTGAAAGTTGTATATTAAATACGGTAACAGATGGCGCTGTTTTAAAATAATGAAAAAATTAATTGAAAGCGGGATATTTTAAACACAGTTGAGCAAAAGATGGCGCTGGTTAAAAATAATGACAAAATATGAATTACTAATTGAACAAAATTTGTATTCGATTTGTATTTTTACTTTGTGGAATTAAATTGTTATTAAAATATTTTAAACACCTTTTACAGAGCTATACAATAATTCTTAGAATTTTATATAAATTTTAGAATTTTATCCAGGGATGGGTACCTTTATATAAAGTAAATACATAAGAGTCTTAGCATTTGGTGTGAACTACTTTCAAAGCAAAATCGAACAAAATATTGTCAGGACGCACACAAGCTAATTATTTAAAAAGGGAAATAAATTAAGTTTTTGAAATTTATGAAATTGTACACTTTTTACTTTTACTGACTGGTTCTAATTGTTGGATTATCTTTAATAAAAGCAGCAATTTAAATACATTATGAATGTAGGAAGGTGTTGTAGCAAAATAAATAGTACTAAAATTAGCGTTTTATATTTATATGCCTCATTTATTATTTATATTCCTTTTAGAGTCCTATGTTGCTATTAAAACCATATATGAGCAACACAATACCAACATTTGATGTAAAAACCAAACGGTAGCTAGATACTATGGGTCGATACACAGGCATATTGAAATAGTTTTTAAAAATAATATTTAAAAAAGATGACAATTAAATATGGTTTCTTTCTTAGTAACGTTTTCCTTATCTCATTAATATATATTCAGCAAAATAATAAATTCAATATTGATATTTACTTATTATCTTTTTTCCCACAGTGCGTTAAAGCAACCCTTGAGGTCTTAATGCAACATGTAATAAGCAGCAGGGATTTTTTTAAATGTAACCTTATCGCTTTGTTAATTTTTCTAATTTTTAAATGGTTGTATATTATTCCACAAGGGAATTTAAATACGTGAGTTCTGTGGCATAAAATAATATCATTCAGTTCCTTTGTATATATAAAAAGCCAAGTAGAAGAATAGAGGTAATTTTTAAATAAAAACACATACACATTCCCCGGTAATATTAACTTTGTAATTATAATTGTGTTCGTGCACAAATACAGTGAAAAACAGTACGTAGAAAAAATGGTACCGCGTTTTATAAAACGTAAACTAAAATCAAAGAATATAAACTTTTCATTGCCTTTTCTAAATACCTGTTTAGTTATCACAAGCTTTTTTCTAAGTGTTTATTTTATTTTAATTTTATTAACCGATGCGTGCTGCAACGTAATTTTGCTTGATCTTTATCGCTATAATTTTAACAAAAATTTTTATATTGTTTAGCTTATCACTACATGTTAGAAAAATAACAATATAAGACGTTTATACTCTAAAAGATTTCTAAACATGAGTTTTAAAAGTCTCCTTAATTAACAAATCGAAACTTTATACTTCGCTGCACTGTGGCACAAATTTTCTGAAGGTGCCCAAAAATTATTTTTTATGGTTATAGATTTCAAAGTTTTATTACTTATTTAAAGGTAAATACCAGTATCCTTTGGAGCCAAAAAATTAATACTATATTTGAACTATACCACAGCGAACAGGATGATCCAAATTGGAATTTCACGGTATTTTGCTAAAATTAAAAAAATTTTTGATAATTTCAATTTATAAATGTCTATAACTTTTTTGTTTTAAAACATTTTGAAAAAATTAAATTCTTTCTGTATTTCAGGTATTTTTAAACTTTTTGCAAATGCCCTAAAATGTCCTACTTAATAGAGCATAACTTCTTGCCGTCAAACTACATCAAAAAATCTTGAACCATTTTGTAGTCCTAATGCTCCCCTACACTTCTATATATGCGGCCGTGTGCCCCGAACAATTTTTCTTAACCAACGTTAGATGTTTTGGACAAAACGTATGAATAAAAAAGTTTTCCAAAAGTCCCACTTACTAAACAAAAAATGGTAACCAAAATTCCAATTCAATCAAGGGTTATGGGTTTTGGGCCGCCTAAATCTAAAACTAACTTCATATACCTTCTATCAGCGCAACATACTTAAATTTGTTTTGACACAAGAGTTGAAAACTTAATCTTAATATTTACTGCTTATTCCAGATTTTATCTTTAATGAAATTATTTTTTTTTTGATATATCGTTATTGTTATTGTTGTCCAATTTTCTCTGCATGTTGAATCCGGCTTAAGCCAACTTACTTTCGTTCCGCTGAATGAAAAGTTCAGAAACAATTAAGTTTAATGCTTCGAAAATATTTTATAAGCGGTAAACAAATTTATGCTACGGCCTGTAAAAATTTGTGAGGTCCTTCCTTCTTCATTTTTGGCATTAAATAATCAATTCTGAAGAACTGGTTATTTTAGTCTAACCCCTTGTTAAAATCATTAAGTTGGTAATACAGTTAGGATTACTATTTTTTTAATTTTTTTCTGGGACTTATACACTCACAACTTACTCCTTCTCTCCACTGATTGCAAAAAATAGAATATTTTTAGTTGTAATTTCACTTTTCTTTCTTTCACACTATTCTAATTTATTATCTTTGCCTGAGACTTAAATAAAATACAAACAAAAGTATCCAACGTCTTGACCTTTCAATAATTTCTAATATATTATTTTAGACTGAACAACTTAGCTCGAGTGAACTCTGGAGGCCAGTCGATCTCTAGTTTTGACTGTAGAACTACCTCCTTATATGGAGTTTTAGTTGGTGAACATATTTTTTATTAGTTAATGAATGAATTCTAATTTTGATGAAATTTATAAGGATCTTGAATATCCGACAGAGATGGATAAGTAAGCGTCGCCAATTCGAAACAGATAGGTTACAAATCCTCGCCAGTTAACCTTTAAAAGCGGATTATCTTCTAGAGGACTCCTAAGGGAATAACTTCGGCAGGAAGTCCAGAAATAGGTTGCGATATAATCGAGGTATCTTTAGCTGGATCATAGCATTAGTAACAGGCATCATCTGGCAAAAATAAAAATCAGAGCAGATGATTCTTACAGACTGTAACTGAAAAGGAGTAGGATGTTCATTGCCTGTGAATGTTCTGCATTGGGTATAAACATATTAAATATGAATGCTATGGAGACTTTAGCCATAAACAAATTGCTCTTATATAGAACAATTACGAGATACTATGTGCTAAGGAAGAAAATCGAATGTCTGAAATCACTATAGGCGAGAGTAAAGCCAGTGTCAATGAAAGTAAAATCGTCGTAAATTATCAATCGAGTACTAAAAAAAAAAACTATAAGGAACGAAGGTAGTCAAAAAAGAGTTAGTCTACTCGTTAGTCTTCTCGCTATCGTCCCCTAATTTTTATGAAAAAGTAACGAAATAAAAACATGCCGCTAATGCAATCATTTTAAAATAATACTTTTGAATTGAATAATATAAATATTATGAATAAAATCGCTAAAGCAAACACACCTGTTTAAAAGGTTCAAATCGGTATTATGGAATTAAGTAGTTTTAAATGTTTTAAGCAAATTTAAAAACGTATAAAAAGATGTGCTTTTATTGTTGTTTAGCAGCATTAAAATCCACCTTGTTTAATATTGCAATCGTCCTAATATTATTTATTTTTCTACTTACAGCTTTTTAAAATGTTTAAATTTTGTAGAAGAAGTACGTAAACCATATAACCAAATATAACCAAAATGTGATTACTTTTGTCCTTTCGGGTTGATTTAGAAATTTTTTTTGATTTGCATAAAAGTATTGCCAGTAAAAATATAAAAATTTAATAGTTCATTTGGACAAGATTAACTTGAGCCAGACAGCGCTATTAAACGAGCTGGAACATGCAAACTGTAGTTTCAGTTTTCTGTTTTCATTTCCATTTTATTTTTTTTTTTTGTGATAACTCCTATTTGTTTAAGTAAAATTTTCGCAGAACCAACACAAAACGTTGTTGTTACTGCTAATAACTTAATTGGTGGTAACGAAACTAAAACAAACTTTAACTTAAAGGCCTAAGGGGAGGAAACATCTCGTTAACGTGCAACCAATGTTAAAATGTCTACCGTTACATTTACCATTTTGACAAGTTTACAACAAAAATAGAGAAAGAAAAAAAAAACATATTTGTACTAAATATTCATTTCAGACATAATAATTGGCTAAACTGCAAAACGAAGAAAAGACCAAAGAAAATATTGTAAAATTACTCACAATCAAGCTATAAAATCTCAAGTCTTCTACACTCAACTAATTAATGCGGCCAATGTTATTCAACAACTTTCATTTCATCAAATTCATGATATTTAAATTAAATGATTATGGTGGTTAAATTACTTTATAAGAACTATTATTAGTTATTGAGTTCTTACTAAGAAGGTGTTATAAGTATTATTTGGTTTAAGATTTGTAAAACACAGTAAATAAAGGAAACTTTAATGCAACATGATTTAAATAATTTTAATTTACTACAATAATTGGATTGAGAAATATTTGTATAAAGGAATAGAATAAAAAAAAAGTATTCCGTACAGTTTGATATTTATATTCGTGACTAAATATGGAACTAAATTGTAAACTATTTCGTGAAATATAGTTAGGTATAGGGCGACCTCTGGGTAAATAGTGGATCCCTTCTAATATCACTTGGACAAACTCCTGAATTCATATCCTCATACTAAGCTGTACTTATGCCTTATAATTCTAACAATTAATCTAACCATATCATCAGACATCTTGCAATATCGCCTGACTCGTCGTAAAATCGTTCACCTAACTAAAGTAGCCTTTGACTCTGCAATACCGGACAATGCTATCTCCGGAAGACTTTACTTTCACCTATAGAGATACGCTATACGTACGTGGTGCCTTAGTGGTTTAAGTTTGAAATAAAGTGAAAGAAAGTTATGAGGCGATAAATACACACTATGTGCATATGCCGTCATTTGGCCCGGACCACAATCGTGCACCTAGGTAAGAAATAGGTTTGTTTTATTTAACAGTTTATATAAATTTCCGTTTTATATAAAATCTTTAATAAAATTACCACTTTGTTATAAAATTGCGAAATTTGATATAAAGATGAAATTTTGAAGTCAGGCTTAAGTTTGGTGAGAAGCAGGTCTACCACAACTTGCTTATTATTTTTCTATATACCACATATATTTGTTGTTGTTGTGGTAAGGTTGCTAAGTAACCTGATGACGGATGTTGCGATCCAGAAAATGCATCACATTATGCTAGCGTCTAAAATAAAAATTTTCCAATTTTTTTCTTTAAAAATTAATCACCTAATTTGTAATAAAAAATGTTCTTCCGACTTAGAGAGAATAAGACGAACTTAAGCCCGACTTCAAAATTTCATCTGTATGTTATAATAAGTGTTTCGATTAATACAATTTAATTATTCAATATTGCGAAATTTGGTTTTTGTGTACTTTCATTTTTATTAACTTAATTTTTTTTAGTATTTTTTGGGTGTTTATGAAAAAGTACTTTTTATATTTTACTAGCTATCACAGGTACGCTTCGCTACGCTATCAAAAAAAAAATATACAAATATTTGTAAGTATAAGCTTCAAATTGAAAATGTGTATCATAGTTCCTAGGTTCACGATAATAGTTTTTCACTTTCTATGGCAGATAACCACTGTTCCAAGTCAGACAGTTTTTGCCTGATTATGCACATTAAAGAGTTATTATAGCAATATTCCAACATTCTTCGTCTTACAATGGCTCAGGCAGATGATAATAATTTTTTAGTTTGTGTGGGAAATACCATCATCACTATTCCAATCTAGTTTGTATTTCGCCAGACTTTGAAATTCGGATGGAACGACATCGTTACAAAAACTTCCCACCTAAAAGGATATTCTGGATATACATACTTTATAAGGTCGCAAATAAATATTGCAGCTAGTACAAATGAAGCGGCATACATGTGTATATTCTGTAGGGAAGGGCAGAAAATTTGCTGCAAATATTACAAATTTTTTATTACGATCAATAGTATGATTTCACTTGAGGCTGTATGGCAAAAATCATTTAAACAACTTTGTCCATTGAAGCTATAGCCAGTAACTACAATACAACCCTATGTTACGATTTCATCAACCATTTAATTTTTTTTTTATATTTTATCTACTACAACTAACTATACATATAATATAAAACGGTCTTTTTTCTTACTCTGTGTTCGCATCACGTAAAAACTACTGGATGGATATTAATAAAATTTTGTGAGGAAATACCTTTTCCTGTCTGTCTGTGTTCGTCTCATGAAAACACTATTCGATGGATTTTAATAAACAAAAAAATTTTGTGAGGAGGTACCTTGATATCTTGGTCCAAATATAGGATACCTATTTATCTTATATCCATTTCCAAAATTAAATGGAGAAAAATCAGTGAAACTACGCAATTTTACCGATATGCATACTTTTTTCAAAGCGGTATATTTTAAACACCTTTTACAGAGCTAGAAAATAATTTTTAGAATTGTATATACATTTTAGAATTTTTTCTAGGGATGGATACCTTTATCTAAAGAAAATACGTATACGTGAAGAACTACAAAAGTAAAAGTCTCTAGATTTGGTGTGGATTACTTTCAAAGCACACATAGTGTGTGGACACAGCTAGTCTTCAATATATTTAAGCTAATATTACGTAGTAATACCTTATGTCAAAAGAACAAAAAATTAAATTGCTAAAAGAGAAAATACAACAAATATACTTGCTGATGTTTTTATTTACAGGTCATCCCTCTGATGGGCACATAAGAGGACGAATATCCCTAATTCTTATTCAAATGTTACCACGATCATTGTGGATGTTACGGGTTAGCGGATTTGGATGCGTATCAAGCTTCTTCAATGGCATGTTGAGATCTTTGTAAACTTTTGAGTTTTTAATATATCGGGAAGCGTCTTCGATCATACGTATAATCTTATCCCACTTTTTTTTGTTATAATTTAAGAGTTGAGGCAGTACTATATATTCACTTATAAAGTACAGTAGCACCATAGTGGTTCAAGAATCGAAATATAAAGTAGTATTGTGTAATCTAGGCTTAGGTGGGATTTCTGCCATTAAGCTTATTTTCGAATAAAAATCTATTGTTTTACGACAAGTGTTAACAAGTGTTAACAAGTACGTAATACCACACATTTGGCTAATATTTTGGACTACCAGTGCTTCCTTATAAAGTATATTTTACATGCTTGAATGAACAATATGGTTTTTCCAACAAGATAAAGCAAGATTGGACTTAAAGATAGTAGGGTTTTCTTCTTTTTCCATGTAAGAAAATGAGAAATGATAATAAGTAGAATTGGACAAATAAAATGAAAATTCTATAACAAAATAGAATATAAAATAATTATTGTAGTTTTTGACCTTTTTTATTATATTTGAATTCTATTTTTTAATAAGCACAAGGTCTTTTTTATTATTAATAAAAATTAAAAAAACATTTTTATTTATTTTTTTTATATTTTATTAGAATTATATAATACAGTAAATGATATCATATAATGAAAGAAAGAGAGTACGAGCAACTGAGGCCTTCGACTCTAAGTATAATATAGATTTGGTTTATAAATTTAAGGGATAAATTAAATCATATTTAATAATTTACATTTCTTAATAAAATTGTATATTGTTGTTATATTATGATGAGATGGGTCAGCAAGTAAAGAGCTAGGTGTAGGTGTAGATGTTCCGAACGTTGATAATATCTGGGGATAATATTTACGACATATGTCTAGGATATGCTCAACAGACTGTGGTGAATTACAGATGTTGCAAATTGGCTTATTGTCATTGGATAATAGGTGTTGATGAGTGATAAGAGTATGACCAAGTCTAAGTCTGGTTAATATTAACATTTGTAATGATGGTTATATGCTGTCCAGTCACTGTCTTTATTGGCTTTAAGGTGATTTTTGATTACATATTGCAGGTTAATATTCTGCTGTGTATAAAATGTTTGAAGAGGATATTTTTTTGCATTCCCAGCAGTAAGGTCTGCCGCTTCATTTCCTGATATCTTTGTATGGCCTGGGACCCACATCATACGTAGTTTGTTAGGGTTTTTAATTAAAAGATTACGTATTTCAGAGACTAAACGTCCTGAATTTTTGACGTACATATAATAAAACGCTCTCTCTGCTTATAACAATGTTCAGCAGCAATCTTAATTCATAGTGCTTCTGCCGTAAATACGCTGCAGTGAGGTTCCAAAAACCATGATATAAAACTGATAAGTTTTGATCAACAATTCCGAATGAGGTAAACAAGTCAGTTTTTGAACTATTTATGAAAATAAACTTCCAATCTTTGTAAGAGGAAGAGTTTTTAATAGACTGGAAAAGTTGTTGGTATATTACAGGCAAAGAAGAATTTTTTTGGGAAGTTAAGAAGATCGAGAACAAATAATGATTGTTTTAATAACAACCATGGTTCTAAGTAATAGAGGGCGAAGGTTGGGTATAAGTCTGCCAACATATTGCACACTCCTGTGTAAAGGAGATTGTTTTTTACAAGTTCTTTTTTGTTTGATGGTATTATTGAGTTGTTTGAAGAGGTTTTTATTATTGGATGTAAAAAGTTTTGGAATGAGATTAAGATCACTGAAGTACCTACGCTCTGTTATGGATGGAAAACCAGATTCGATAAGCATGTTCTTTACATTCGTTGTGGGAAATGCCCCGAATGCACATCTTATTGCTGCATGATATGGTGAGAATGTGATTCTTAAAATACTTTTTGGACAATGACCGTAGATATGAAATCCGTAGTTAATTTGTTACCTTTAAAAGAGTGTCAGTATGAATAAAACATTTTTTTGAAGATAAAACTTAATAATATTTAAACGTAGCTGGAGATCTTTACGAAGCTTATTACAGTGATTTTTAAAATAAAATTTTTAATAAAAATTATACTCAAAATTTTTTAATCAGTAACATTTTCAATCAGGTTGTTATTGAAGAGAAGCCTCGGAGGGTTGCATAGCCTTTTGTTGCAGATGTAAAGAATTTTACATTTGTCTAGGGAAAGAATACCACCATATATTTTTGACCACTCATTGATATCTACAAGAAGATCTGAAAATGCTTTTTTTACTCGCACAGCATCGTTGTTTGTAGAAAAAAATATTGCGTCATCTGCATATAATGAGTGGTCAATAATGTTGTATTTGGAGGCAATATTGCTTATTTCGTTGAAACCTATGAGAAATAGTACCACCGAAAGTGGCGATCTCTGAGGAATGCCATTATGTAGTGGGAACAAATCCGATAGAGTTCCACTAATCTGAACTCTTAATTTACGGTTAACAAGAAAAGATTTTACGATCATAAATATTTTACTCCCTAGTTTCCAGTTTTTGAGTTGTTCGAGTACTATGTGGCTGCCAATTCGATCAAAAGCTCTTTCGAAGTCCGTGGATAGAATTGACACTTGATTTTTCTGGGATAGAGCCTGGGAGATGTAATGGCTAACATTTTTATAAAAAAGACCTTGTGCTTATTAAAAAATAGAATTCAAATAAAATAGAATATAGATATATAATTTAGTTTTATATTTGATAACTGGTAACGTGCAAGAAATGGCGGGTTACTTGTCGTTTAATTATATCACTTACACAGAAAAAAGATTAAATTAAAGGTTTAAATTAGTTTCGGGTTAAAATTAATTAAATAAATAATTGATTCAATTATATGTTTAATTAAGAATTTTTTCTTTTGTTTTAAACTAATATATTGTTACGTTTTTACTTTACGTTGGGTTCTTTTTATTGCAAAATAAATACACACTGTTATTACTTTTACTGTAAGTCACTTTATTTACTTAACACCACTGTTCAAAAATACAGCAAACTGTTAAACACTCTTAATATTCGACAACTTAACTCTTTGACTTTTAAATTAATACTGCAATACTACTCGCCAGCACGATTCATTTATATAGGTGCTTTAAGAGCACCAGAATGTTCTCTTCCAGACATATCTGGCAGGTTCGACTGTTATTGCTCTTGTTTTTGTTTGTGTGATTGGTTATTTCTTTATACCTGTGTTTGTGGCTATTTATTTCTTTATACCTGTGTGTGTGGCTGTTTATTTGTTTATGCTTGTATTTATGTATGTGGCTGTGTATTTAACAGAAGAGTGTTTATTTTAATCTGTGTGTGTGTATGCGTAATTGTTTAAGGCGTTACTCTTTATTGTTTGTTTCTTTCTATCATCATTGTAGGAAAATAAGCCATTAATGTTGTTGTTGTTGTTCGAGAGTATTGTTGTTCAGAGCTTATAATAAATAAATTCTTCTTTCGTAACACTACCCCCTTCTCAAACCTGTTCGTCCCGAACAGACACAGATGTACCTTTTCCATAGTTGGCTAGCCGCTCCAAGTGCACAACTTTCATTTTTGATCTTGGGCTCTGGAATTTCTGTATTCTGTAAACTACGTCGTTTAGCCGCTTTATTACTTTATAAGGTCCATCCCAATGAGTTTGTAGTTTGGGTGATAATCCTTTCTTCCGTTGTGGGTTAAAAAGTAGAACCAGTTGTCCCTCGTTAAATCCCTCAGAGTTGGCAGCTCGATCATATCTGGCTTTCATTTTATCACTGGTTAATTTTATCCGACTCCGCACGAATTCGTGAATCTCCTGAAGGTCCCTTTGCGCCTGACTAGAGTTTTCGCCGTCTCCTTCTGCCGATGTTGGCTTAACACCAAACTCTAAATCTGCAGGCAAATTTAGCTCAGATCCAAAGACTATTTTCGCTGGTGTTCGTGAGGTGGAATCGTGAACAGCTGATCTATATGCCAATAAAAACTTGGGTATATGCTCATCCCAGTCCCTCTGATGTGCGCTGACCACTTTTCTCAGGTATTCTTCCAGGGTTCGATTGAATCGTTCGACCATACCATCAGATTGCGGATGTAACGGTGTCGTTCTGGTCTTTCTTATTCCGTATACCTCGCACATCTCTTTAAATATAACGGATTCAAAATTTCGGCCTTGGTCGGAGTGCAGTTCTAAGGGAACACCATAGCGACACACCCAGTTGCTTATAAAAGCGTCTACAATCGTTCTGGCTTCTTGATTGGGAATGGCATATACTTCCGGCCATTTGCTAAAATAGTCCATGACCACTAAGACGTATCGGTTTCCAGCATTGCTAGCAGGGAAGGGACCTGCTACGTCCATCGCTATACGTTCAAAGGGAGCGCCTGAATTGTACTGCTGAAGCTGCCCCCGACTCCTTCGTACTGGACCCTTTGCTGCAATGCACTCCTGGCAATTGGCTATCCACTCTGCTACGGCTTGTTGACAGCCGACCCAATAGAACCGTTGTTTTATCTTTTCCAGCGTCTTCGTTACACCAAGGTGACCTCCACTAGGACCATTGTGGAATTGTTTCACGACCTCTTTGATCTTGGAGGACGGCACGACGATTAAGTCTATCACAGTTTTGCCGTCTGTGCTTTCCCAAGTGCGACATAAGCAGCCATCCTTCAACCTTAGACTGTTCCACTGGGCCCAATATGCCTTCGCCAGTGGACTTTCTGGTGAGATCTCACTTCGCGTCGGTCTTCTGTCTTCCTCTTTAGCCGCTATAACTTTTGCCAATATGGGATCGTTTCTTTGTGCTGTTGGCCAGTCTTCACTAGATTCTATATGTGTAAGCCGAACATCAATAACGAATTCTTTTCTCTCTGCCTTTGTGCAATGCTTACACCCCAGATCACATGGCCGCCTAGAAAGGGCGTCTGCGTTGTTATGCTTGCCTCCTTTTCTGTGCTCAATACTAAAGTCATAGCTCTGAAGACGCTCTATCCAGCGTGCAAGCTGTCCTTCAGGGCTCTTGAATTGCAGCAACCACCTGAGTGCGGCATGATCTGACCTCAACGTAAAATGTTGGCCATACAAATACTTGTGGTAGTGTTTTATGCACTCCAATGCTGCTAGAAGCTCTCGTCGCGTTACGCAATAGTTTCTTTCAGGCTTCGAAAGTACTCTGCTGTAGTAGCCTATAACCTTTTCTGTCCCATCTACCACTTGCGACAGCACGCCTCCTATTCCATATCCGCTCGCATCAGTGTCTAGCATGAATTTTTGCCCAGCTACTGGATATGCCAGGATAGGTGCCACACACAACAATTCCTTGAGCTTCTGGAATGCTTCCTCGGCTGCTTCACTCCACTGGTAAGGTCGCGACTTTTTGGTTAGCTCATGTAGGCTCGCAGCAACACTAGCAAAATTTGGCACAAATCGTCTGTAGTATGTGCAGAGTCCCAAGAAACTTCGTAACTCGTGAAGATTTTGAGGACGAGGCCAGTCCTTTACTGCCCGTATTTTATCTTCATCGGTTGATATGCCCTCTGCTGTTACACGATGCCCCAAGTATTTGACTTCCTTCTGAAACAATGCACATTTCTTAACACTGAGCTTTAGTCCAGCCGCTGATATACGCCTGAAGACTTCTTCCATATTCCTTAGGTGTTCATCGAAGGTCTTTCCCATGACAATTATGTCATCCAGATACACCAGGCATGACTTCCAATTAAGTCCCTTTAACACTCGTTCCATTAAACGCTCGAAGGTGGCTGGAGCGTTGCAGAGACCAAATGGCATAACATTAAACTGCCATAAACCATCGAGAGCACTAAAAGCAGTTTTTTCTTTATCTTTGTCTGCTATCTCGACTTGCCAGTAACCGCTCTGTAAATCTAGCGTAGAAAACCACTTGGTTCCTGCTAGCGTGTCCAAGGTGTCATCGATTCTTGGTAGCGGATAACTGTCCTTTTTGGTAACATCGTTGAGCTTTCTGTAGTCAACGCAGAATCTAGTGCTGCCATCTTTCTTCTTTACTAAAACTACCGGCGAGCTCCAGGGACTCGAAGATGGTTCGATGATTCCGTCTCGCTCCATTTCGTTGACTAGCTGCTTTACTTCGCTCCGCTTAGCTAGAGGAATGCTCCTGGGGGCTTGTTTTATGGGCCTCGCTTCGCCAGTATTTATTTCATGCTTCACTATTGCCGTTCTACCTTGGCCTTTATCTTTTAGGGCGAAGACAGAGGCGTACTTTCGTAGCAGCTGCTTGGCTTTGTTTCTGTCAGGTGGCTCCAGCTCTGCTACCCATTTCCCCACGTGTTCTGCTAGTATTTCGCGCTCTTTAGTTGACAGTTTTTCAGGCTCTGAGTCTCTCTCACAATTAATTATGGCCTCTGCTGGTGTACATTGAGCTATCTGAGAGTTTTTACCAATTACTTTTTCACTGTTGGATAGATTTAACACTCTCACAGGAATTTTTCCATTCTTACAGGTTTTCACGAGGGCTTTTGCTGTTATTGTTTCACTCTTAATTCCTGATGGTTCTACCACCCACAACCGGTTGTCCTCACAATCTTCCTCCATACGTGCCCATATCACAGTTTCTGCCTGAGGTGGTAATTTCTGGGATGCTACAGCAACCAACTTCCTTACTGCAGATTTACTCACATATCCAATATCAAGGGGTATTTCGACGTTTCGCCAGATCATTATTTGTTGCCCCATGCGCAGATCGACTCCATGCATGATCATAAAATCTGCGCCAATAATAACTTCGTCCACGATATCGGCAACAATGAACACATGGTCCACACTCATGTTGGCTATAGTTAATCTGACTTTGACCTTACCATAGACAGTAGCAAATTCTCCGGTAGCGGTGCGCAGGCTTACATTATTCAATGGTTCCACTTTTCCCTTTACTAAATCGGGCCTTATTATAGACTGCGACGCTCCTGTGTCTATTGTCAGAATACGCTTTCCTCCGTTGATATACCCACTTGCAGTAAGATTGCTGTTTTGCTGCTGCATCACAGATATGGAGATTGTGGGGCCCTCGGTTGTGGGAGCTAGCTCATGCCCCGTAGTGCTAGCTCTCTTTAGTTTAACGACTCTTGAGATGTTCCATGAGTCGCACGTTTATTGTTTCTTGGCGGCGAAACAGATCTGGCTCGTTTTCTTGCTGCCTTACAGTTTCGTTGAAAATGGCCGACTTTGCCGCAATTAAAGCACTTAGCGTTTGTTTTACTTTGTCTTTCATCTAAGACTTTCTTTACCGACTCAAGTACTTGCTTTATGTCGTCCATTGTTGTTTTCTCATCTTCAGCAGCAACTTCAACTTTTCGCACTTTGTATGACTGCGGCCTCGAAATGACTTTTGCTGTTTCTTGAGCCAGAGCGTAAGTAATGGTTTCAGCAAAGGATGTGTTTTGCTTAGCGCAAACTGCGTGCTTAATATCTGGGTCACGAATACCATTAACAAATGCCTCCACCTTGAACTGTTCTAGAAGTGGATGGTTCTCCCCAGGGTATATTAGCTGCACCAAGCGCTCTATCTCCATGGCGAAATCCTGAAGCGTCTCATTTGCTCTCTGCAGCCTGCCGCGTAGCTCCATTCTATACAGCTCCTTTTTATGATCGCCGCCATATTTCCGCTGTAACGCCACCATTATGTCCTCATAATTATTTCTGCAGCTAGTTGGTAGGCTTTCGAGGACTTCTGCTGCAGATCCTTTAAGTGCCAGAATCAGTTCAATCGCTTTCTCTTCATTGCTCCATAGATTTTTACTGGCCACTGTCTCAAACTGAAATTTGAAGACGTTGAAGGGTATGTTGCCGTCGAAACTGGGAGCTTTTATCCTATTTGTGTTTTCAGACACTACTCGTACTGGACCTTCTCTAATTTCCAGGCTCATAATTTTGTTTTCAAGCTCCTGCAGCTTTACATCGACATCCTTTACCTGTACTTCGACGCCACTAGTTTCTAGAAGATTCACTTTTCTGTTTAATCCAGACAGTTGCACTTCTACGGCAGAGATTTTTTCGTCGAACTTGACTTCTACGTCGTCTACTCGCTTATTAATGGTTTCAGAAATTTGTATAAGGTTCTCGTTGACTTTTTCCAAAAGTTTCTCATTGTTCGCTCTAGAAACTTCTTGAATCTCAGCTAGAAGTTGTTGATTCTTCTCCAGTTTCTCATTTACTGTTTCCAGAAGTTTCTCGCTGTTTGCTCTAGAAGCTTCCTGAACTTCTCCCATTTTCTCCATCATAGCGGCAAACATCGTATTGAAGTCCATGCTACTTGCTGTTGTTGTTTCACGGCTACATACCTCTGCCACCTCCTTTTCATCGAACTCATATGCTCCAATGTCCATGCCACGACGCTTGAATTCATCTATGAGCCTCTTCTGCAGTTCTGTTTTGTTTCCTGCTGTAGGCAAATCCAGCTTACTCAACTCCTTTTTCAGCTGCTCCACTTTAAGATCTTCAAACTTCATTGTTGTTTATTATTTTTTTTTTTTAAGTTATTTTATTTTACAATTTCACTTCTGTCACCAATTGTTACGTTTTTACTTTACGTTGGGTTCTTTTTATTGCAAAATAAATACACACTGTTATTACTTTTACTGTAAGTCACTTTATTTACTTAACACCACTGTTCAAAAATACAGCAAACTGTTAAACACTCTTAATATTCGACAACTTAACTCTTTGACTTTTAAATTAATACTGCAATACTACTCGCCAGCACGATTCATTTATATAGGTGCTTTAAGAGCACCAGAATGTTCTCTTCCAGACATATCTGGCAGGTTCGACTGTTATTGCTCTTGTTTTTGTTTGTGTGATTGGTTATTTCTTTATACCTGTGTTTGTGGCTATTTATTTCTTTATACCTGTGTGTGTGGCTGTTTATTTGTTTATGCTTGTATTTATGTATGTGGCTGTGTATTTAACAGAAGAGTGTTTATTTTAATCTGTGTGTGTGTATGCGTAATTGTTTAAGGCGTTACTCTTTATTGTTTGTTTCTTTCTATCATCATTGTAGGAAAATAAGCCATTAATGTTGTTGTTGTTGTTCGAGAGTATTGTTGTTCAGAGCTTATAATAAATAAATTCTTCTTTCGTAACAATATATTTCAGTCATTATATGAATTTTATTTGAACTATTTTTGAATTAATAAATATACATTTGTAAAATAAAAATATCTAATTGTTGTTAATTGCTAACCAAAGGATAGCTAATAGCAAGACAGATACCATTTTCAAATAAAAGAAAATATATAAAGAGAATTAAAATAAAGAAAAATGTTTGCTTGGTAGTATAATATGAAAAATAAATAGAGTTTACAAGTGTAAAACAATTTCAAAAAGCTCTATCTTCTATGAAATGTAATGTAAAATTATAATTTCTCAGATTCTATTTTTTTGATAAGTTTGTTTAAATAGAAAAAAAAAATAACAATTGAAACTACCGGGTAGATTGATACATAGAGTACTGATGACGGACGTAGCTGTCTAGAAAATGCATTCTGCTTTGCTTGTATCTAATTTTTCTTTATCTCTTTATAATTAAGAACTTAAACCTAAATAATTAATTTATTATATTTCAGTCAATTAAAAAATTAACTGAACTTTAATTTAAAACTAATTAAAACCTTTAATTGGAGTAAAACATTTTTTTCTGTGTACATTATTAAGTTAAACCCTTTTGGAGAAGGGCTTTTCCACTTCAAAGTCGCTATCATTATAAATTTTTCGAAACAAAAATGTCTCACTCTTTTTATTTTAAATGATAGCAAGTGCTGCAAACAGTTTATAAATCTTTGCATTTTCAAGTGCAGCACATGTTCTCTACTTTTATTTTTTTAACAGCCATCTAATATTAATTAAATCCAAAAAGAAAACAAACTAAAACGTGACTTTAAATATAATTTAAAACTTAAAATTATATTGAAATATATTTTCATCTTAAATATTTCTCAAAATTATGATTGACATTATAAAACACAAACAACTACCTAATTTTAATGATAATATTAATGCGAACATAAAGCAAAAACCGCTTTTTTATTTATATTTCTGATGGCATAAACCCTTTCTCTTTCTGTATTCAATAATAATATACAAAAGTTAGAAAAAAAGTAAAAAATTGTTCACGGTACACAAAAATAAGATTTGTCATATTAATATTAAGCAGAAAATAATTTAATACCATTAACCTGTCTCCTGCTGTTAAGCTTCTCAACACTTGCAAACTGAAGGACATAAACTTTCTCAGTTAACGCCTTTCACAACATATTGGCACAATGTCAGCTCCATACGAATGAATTTCTAGAGCATCCTATTTAACCGTGTATTTTTTCTTTGCCTTTGCCTTTGCCTAACATCAAAGCTAACACAACGACAAATCAATTTCAATATCCTCAAGGAAAAAATTAAGCAGAGTAAGAAAAAAATAAATATAAAAAAGGGAAAAGCAGTGAAAAGGAAAAGGATGAAATCTTACACAATTATTTTCAATACCTTTTTCATTATAATCGCTGGATTTGTAAGAGTTTTACTTTATTCAATTGGTTTGTGTATGTGTGTGCGTACGTGTGTTTTTTCTCTACATTTCTTTCTTGAAATCTAAAATTGACTTTATTGAAATTTGTATTTTATTTAATCTTTTGATTCAGTTTAAGTGGATTTTAAATTGAGATTTTAAATTTAATTTGTTGTTTATAATATTTCGTCTGTACTTTCGTTTAAGCCAAATTAAATTAAATATTTTGTGTACTGGCTTTAAGCATGAAAATTCCCTATAATCACCTGTGGCGAGAATTGTTAATGTTTTTGAAAAATTTTCCATATTTGCCCATTGCTTTTAATTGTTTGCTTTTTAAATTGGAAAATTTATAAAATTTAAATCCTTAGTAATAAAATTTTATGCGTCAATATGTTTTTTTTCCTGTCCAATTTGAGCTTCCAGTTTTGTGTTTGTTCTTATCAAAAACATTGAAAACATGTGTAAACGCATTAGCGACATTAATCTCTTGAATAAAATATAATTAACACATTTTCAGGCTAACAAACACAAACAAATCTAATCATATATGTATACATGGGATAAATATCAACACACTCTCTTGCACCTACAAACCCTTATTTATTTCTGTGGTTGTAGCATGCACGAAATCATATTAACTTTTAAATAAATTGAGTGCCAAAAATTATTAGAAAATTACGATAAATCTGATTTAGGTAAAATTAATTTGTTGGAGTAGAGAAAACTGAGTATTCAGATAATGTAATAATGAAATAATAGTTCTTCTGATGTATTTAAATTTAAGTTTCAGTTTCAAATAGTAGCAGAAACTTGTATGTTGTGGCCATAGTAATAATCGAAACGACTCATCTCAAACATATATTGTTACAGATCATAAGATGGTTCTTGTGACTATACAATGTTTTTTCTCTTCGTTTTTGAGATAATAAAATACTTGATTCTATTATTTACAGGCACTAGGTCTTTTTTATAAAAATTTGTAATTTTTATTTTTAATGAATGAAAAAATTAAAATTGAAATTAATTTTTTCATTCATTTAAATTTTGTAACTATGATTATTTTTATTTTCTGAAGATGCTACAAAATGGTGTAGCGAAATATTAAAAAATTTTTATAAAAAAGACATTGTGAAAAAATGGAATTAAATATATAATAAAAGAAAAGGTTAAAAACTATAATAATTATTTAATAATAAAATATATAAATGTTTTATAAATGTTTCTCTACGTTGTCTACGCAGAGAAAAAACATGGTTATGGTATGGTCACAAGCTAATTTCACATGATTGTCCAGACCAGTAGAATATTTAAATTTTTGGTCTCCGTACTCGAGAAACAAAAATCCTTTTTTCAAATATAGTATAAATCTATTTACATTCATACAAAATCAAACTAAAGCAAACATTCAACAAAATTTGTTTTATGCCTGGGTTGTTAATCAGTTGGAATTGGACGCCGGTTTGTACAAAAACCATCTTAAGAACTGCAGTTCACATAATTGATTCCCTAAGTGACATCATCATTATCTTATTAAGGTTACTAACAGCTTAAAAGATTTAGGAGTAAGGTTTTTATATATATTTTTGTCAGTAGAAAAGAGAACTTGAATCATCAATGTTTGTATTTAGCAACAATATAAGTATGTGGCCCTTATGTACCAGAGAAAAATAGAACGAAAGTACTTATCTCAACATCTCGTTACAACATCGAGGTCGAATGTTAAAAAAGAAGCCAGTAATGATACTGTATTACAATAAAAGCAAGGGTGGAGTTAATAATATGGTGAATTGAACAGGAGAATGTACGACTAAAAGGACAACAAATAGATGGATGGCATTTAGAGTTTTTATAGTGTTGAAGTAGGGGATTTGCAGCATTTTCTATAAATAAGTTAAATAATCCGAATTTAACCCTAGAACACTAACCTACGTAAATTTTACGTGTAGTTTGTTTTATTATTGTTGCTACACAAGCATCCAATGGCCTGACGGTATCAAATTCCACACGAGCTTTTTTCAATAGTTTTTGAACAAATAAAAAAACATATACAAAGCATATTTAGTCATTTAACTGCCCTAAGAACGTGATCATTGAAAGGCTATACGTAAAATTTACGTGGTGTTAGTGGTAAGCGTATAAATTGCGTACGTCAATTATACGTGGCATTAGTAATATGACTATAAATTTGTAGAAGTATTTTATGTAATAAATGATAAAGGAAAATTAAAAACCGAAAAATTCCAAGCGTGGTCTTAACTGTGAAGATGTTGCGACATTACTAACTTCCAGCGACTTTAGAAACATCCGCTACGTTAGTGTTAAAGTGGAAGAGGAAGCAACACCCACATTTTGTCACATTTGTAAAAGCGTGGCAGTATTTAGGGAGCATCAAACAAAAGTAGGCAAAGAATGCATTAACCATATGAACATTTATTTTATTTCAACTCTGATTTGATCGCAAACATGCCATGCCACTTGCCATTAAAATTGTTTTTCGTTACTTTAATATGAATTATTATTTAATTTTTTATTATTAAACAATTTTGTAATTTTTGACCTTTTGAATAATTTTATAATTAAGTTTTAACGCTCTATGTTTTTTTTATAAAAATATTGTAATTTATTTTTATATTCGATATTTCGCTACACCATTGGGTAGCATCGTCAGGAATTAAAAAATAGTTACATATATAATATTTAATTGAAAGAAAATATTAAAATGATTGAAAAAAACTTTTTGTCAATCAAATTAAAAAAAAAACAAAATAAACGAATAATTATAAATACAGCAAAAAATTTCATAGAAAGAGTGTTAACCATTAGTGACAGAGAATTTCACAGAAAGAATATAGATGAAATTAAAAAGATATTAAGCGAAAACAATTTCCCAATTCAGCTAATTAATAGATTATTAAGGCAATACAAAAGTAATAGAAAACCAAATACAATAAATGAGACAGAACCAAAGATATATATAAATCCATAACTTATGTACCGGTTTTATCTGAACGATTGGAAAAATCAAAAATATTTGATACAGTTAAATACAAGATGGCATATAGAACATATAATACATTAAATAGATTATTTAGCAAGCCAAAAGATAAAATAGAAAAATTAGATATGTCAAATTTTATGTATAAAATACCTTGTAAGGGAAATGACAAAGAGAACTGTAATAAAGTATATGTAGGTACAACGAAGAATAAACTGAAAACGAGAATAGCTGGACATAAATCAGACCAGAGATACAGGGATAACATCAGTTTACAAAAAACAGCATTGTCTTCCCACTGTTCAAAAAGTAATCACTTTCCCAACTTTGAAAATGTATCAATTCTTAATTTGGAAAATAATTATAAACGTCGTTATATGTTAGAAATGTTACAAATAATTAAAGTTCCGATTGAAAAATGAATAAATTTTAAAGCAGATACAGAAAATGTTGCACAGAGTTATAGACATTTAGTACGTAAAAAATAATAGTATAATATAATCTTTAATTATTTGTAACTTTTCCAGTGTAATTTATGTACATATATGTATAAATGTGAAATTATTTTGGTTTTTCTAAAAACTGTTTAAACATTTTTTAATATAAGAAATTTTATGTAAATATGAATAGGTTTAAAAATGTTTTTATCATCCGTAGTAACATTTTATTTGCTTTTGAACATTTTGTTTTTGAATGTTTTGAAATGTTAATTTTTTTTTTAATTTTTTTTAAATTTGATTGACAAAAAGATTTTTTTTTAATCATTTTATTATTTTCATTCAATTAAATATTATATATGTAACTATTTTTTAATTCCTGACGATGCTACCCAATGGTGTAGCGAAATGTCGAATATAAAAATAAATTACAATATTTTTATAAAAAAGACCTAGAGCGTTAAAACTTAATTATAAAATTTAATTTTTATTATTTAATAAATAACCACTATTAAAATTGAAAAAAATGCTGAAATAACCACATTAATGGCAAAAATTCCACAGTATGGAAAATTTACGTGGCGTTAGTATTAACGTAGTATTAAATAGCGTATTCTAGGGTTAAAATTACGGATAAGGGAAAAGTTTCAGAAACTACTTATAGATGTTCAAAAAAAAAAGTTGTTTACCATGTTTTTCTGGGGTCCAAAAAGAATTTTTCAGAAAAATATTCAAAATTTCAAGTCGATATAGCTACAGGTAGTGACATTATTTAATTTCAAATATAAAATGAAAAAGCTTCCACAGTAGCCGGCTGTCGACATAAGGGCTAGTCAAGACTACTTTATATAATATCCTGTAATTCCTATAAGGAACATAGAGCCACAGCAAAGTTCTTCCAATCATCTCTTTTATTTGCAATATGTGTAATTTTGCTCCAACTGCATCCTGATATTCTTATATTGTTGTCCAACTATCTTCTCCAAATATGGGCAGGTCTTACAATACGTCGTTGACCCTGGGGATCAATCCAATCGATGGCCATTTTGCTAGTACCACTTACGTCGACGTATTTCAAACTGGATGGGTATTTTGTGGGTGGTATTCCAAAGATTATTGTTGCTAATTTTTTCAGACCAAAATATACGTAGATTTTGCGGAGACATATTTACAAATACTTGGATGCTTTTGATGTGTTTGGGTACAGCATTTCAAGATTCACCTCCATACAGCAATATAGATTTTACGTTGGAATTATAGACTAATTTGGTATCAATTATTTTCGCTCTGGGAATATTTAATTTCATATATTCTAGTAATGTTGTCTAATTATAATATTATGGCATTTATTGCAACAAAACAACAGCCTTCAGTTTAGTTTTTAGAGTTCTGTACCCAAAGGGTAGAAACGAAACCCTATTATTTTCACTACAATATCTGTCCGTCTTTCAGCGCCTTTTATATCTGGAACCGTAATAAGTAGACTCTTGAAATTTTCACAGAAGGTGTATAACTGTGGCCACTATAGCAATAAAAAAACTAAAACTAATCGGGTGTTCCGATAGAGAGGGTTTATTCACTAATGTGTGTTTATTTCTTGAACTGTAGGAGGCATACACTATAAATTTACAAACAGTAATTAAAACTTAGTTTGCTTTATAAACAAGTCTAAAAAAATAAACCTAAAAATTAAAGAGTGTTCCGATAGTGGTGTGATTTGCATGTATAAGACCTAAGTTTTGAACCATAATAGGTAGACTCTTGAAATTTTCATTTTCACAGAAGGTGTATAACTGTGGCCACTAGAGCTAAAAAAAAACTAAAACTTATCGGGTGTTCCGATAGAGAGGTGTTATTTGCCTTTATGTCTTAATTTCTTGACCTATAGGAGGCAACCACTTAAAATTGGCAGACAGTAATTAACACTATGTTCGCTTTCTAAACAAGTATATAAAATTAAACCTTAAAATTAAAGGGTGATCAGAGAGTAACGTGCTTTGCGTGTATATGGCCTAAGTTTTGAACGATAATAAGTAAACTCTTGAAGTTTTTACAGGAGGTTTATTACTATTAAAAATATAACAAATAATAAAAATTAAAGGGTGTTCCGACAGTGACGTGATTCTCATGTATAACTCCTTATTTGTTGAACCGTAATAGGTAGACTCTTAGAATTTTGTACAGGAGATATGTTGCCACGGCCGATATGACAATTACTAAAAATTAAAGGGTGTTCCGACAATGACATGTTTTTCACATATAGTGACTTATTTTTTAATCGTAATAGGTAAACTCTTGGTATATTCATAGAAAAAGAATTTCCATGGACGTTATAACAAATAACAAAATTAAGGGGTGTTCCGACAGTGACATGATTTTTACTTAAATAGCATAATTTTTTGAACCGTAATAGGTAGACTCTTGAATTGTTTACAGTAGATGTAGTACTTCGACCGCTGTAACAATTACTAATTACTAAAGGGTGATCCATCAGTGACATGTTTTTTACTTATATTACCTTATTTTTTGAACCGCAATAGGTAGGCCTGATATTTTTATAGAAAGTGTTACCATGGCCGTTATAACGACAGTTCCTAAAATTGAAAAGGTGTTCCAATAGCGATGCAATTTTTGAGAATATGACTTTGATTTTAAAAATAAAGGGTGCCCTATAAGACATGAAAAAATTAACAACTTGAATTTTTAAAGGCGTACTAAACATAGTACGGAACCCTACGTGTGTGAGACTAACTCGCACTTGACTGATTTATTTATATGTAGTAGATATTAAATGATTTATTAGTATTGGAAAAATTTACGAAAACACTGTGCAAACCGACAGCTTCATTTAACTGTCATACTTACTGTCTCACAATTTAAACACACAAACTTAATAATTAATTACATAAAATGCATACGAACACATCTACATATTCACAAAATTGCAACTAGAACTTAATAAACCAACAACTATAGATTTCAATGAATGCTAAATATTTTAGTTGTTGAACATTAGAACAAGGCGTTGGCTGTGACAGTTAATGTGTAATTTTGTTGTAACAAAATGTTGTAGTAAATTGTTACAAATATATAAATAAAAGTGGGAAAAGCAACATAATCAATTATTAAATACTTAATATTAAACCGAATTGAAATGTTTGTATTACAAGTCCACTCATACAAGCAGCCAGCATGCACACAGTACATTTTAAAATGTTTAAAATATATTTAATAGAACATCATTTAACTTTAATTACATGTTGTATATTTGGATTTAAAACATTCTAATGTAATATTTATATACCGCATACACATCCATGCAGGGAAATATTGCTGTAAGCATCTATGATGCTAATATGCTGTATCACTTCTTTAGTGGCAAAAGCTCACTTACATTCAGTCATTAACATGCAGAGAGCGGTGCAACATTAGCAAATAAATGTATTATTTTATTTAGGTGGATTCGGTTACACTCCAATTTATTCTATTTCAATTAATTTTATTTTATTGTTTTTGTGTGTAAGTGTTAACCAGCAATTTGTTTTAAACATCTGTTTTGCACAATAAACACATATTTTAGACATTTATAGTGTTGTTGGCTTTAGGGCAAAGCAGATGTCAAGTGCATTAACAGATCAACTAATACTCTACACATATACGAGGGAAGTCGGAAAATATAAAATCTTGTTAGGGGTTTGTTTAAAATTTTCTTAGATTTTAATACTTTTTTGCTGCTCAAAGAAATATAAGTGGAAAGGAAGTCGGTTTAAAGAACTCTTATTTTATATTTGAAGTCGATCTTTTTTTTAGATTCCAGATCAACTAAAGAAGTGCTTTTAATATCAATTATTACAATTTGCCAGTAGCTAAAGTTAGGATTTTATTGTAGCGATAAGAGTTTGTCGTTATTAAAAGTCAGCTAAACATAACCTTTTACTATAGGCAAGTTATTTTAACTAGACTTAGCCTTGTTATTATTACGAAAATCTAGTTATCTCTCCGATAAAATCCTTACTTTAGGTTATGGCAAGTTTTAGTAGTGGGCCTAAAAGTGTTTTCGAAACTCGTGGTTTTTTAATTAAATTAAATTTCCCTTTAGGTCAAATGTGATTTGAAATCGTAAAGCTGAATCTTACCTAATTAATGACCCAGGGTGCTTAGATTTTTAATAAGTACTAAATTAATTTTCCTGCCTAAAAGCCTCTTGAATGCTATTTAATCTTGCTTCCAATAAGAGGTGGAAGAAGCCTCTTGACTTTTAAGAGAATATAACGTTTATAAGACCTTAACACCTTATATTCATTTGCCCAATGTTTTTCTAAGTTTATTGCCACAAGAGGCCACAGCGAATTAACGTTCAATGCATTTGTTCCAATTGCGCTGATCCCAAAACTTCCTAAATATGAAATGGTAAAAAAAACTTTAAATCGTGACTTACGAATAAAGAACTCGTCACTGAAACTGATTTAGAATATTTATCTTGAGTTAGATTAATATTAAAGTAATAGAAAATGGTTAAGAATGTTAAGGTTCGGTCTAATTTCTATCACAGAGTATCGCAATTATGCCAATTAATCGATCCTAAGCCATCGTTATGGTAAATTGACAGATTCCCTTTAGAGGTAGAAGTCGAAATGGGTACATATTACTTTTTTTCTCTAGAGTCCCAATACTATTTTTTCTCTAGGGTCCCATTACTATTGGTATATATACGTCGTGTATTAATTCTTTCGAACCTTAAGTGACTTCGGTTGCCATCTTCTTTAGATTTTTTGTTTCTGTTCACGAGAAGATTCCTTGCATACTGTGACTCGGAAGGAGATGAGTCTAAACATCTAAACTAAACATCTTTCCCAACTCATCCATTTCCCAATTATTTACCACGAGTAAATTCGGAGTTTAATTTGTCCAACCTTCTTCCGTTCTTTACATACTTAAATTCTTCCTTTTTGTGGTTGGACGGCTTGAAGACTCGAGACCTTTTTTTATAATATTTACAATTTAGGTTAGGAGGTATAATCTCTCTGATTTTTTTTAATGGAGCATTATCAGAGATCAATCTATTCGCCTCCTGAGTGTCTTGGCTCTGCGGTTTATTTCACCACACACTAAAGGATAAAGAAAATCCGCCTATGCAAAGCATCTTAATCGCCGGCGAAGTAAAGTAATTATAAATTGGCTATGCTAGAGATATGGGTTGAAAATAATACAAGTACTTTTGTTGGTTGATTAATAATAATGTTAACATTTATTTTGTTCCTCTATTTATGCTAATTAATTGTTTATGGTGCATTTTAATAAATTGCACTAATACAAATAAATAAACTTAAAGAAATTAATAAAATGTCTACAATGCAATTTAATGTATTCCACTAATTCCAAGAATAATTGTAGGCAAATAAATTATGAATAAAATAAAAGAAGTCAATAAAATGTTTACAATGCAATTCAGTGTATTCTACTAATTCCAAGAATAATTTTAGGCAAATAAAATAAAAAGAAATAAATAAAATAAAATGCTTATTAATGTCTGGCCCAATTTATGTGAGTTAGTGACTGCTGTTGTTGTTGTTGTGTTTATTGGTAAGTTGATAACTACAGTTGTTATTAATGTTTTTGTTGTTGCTGTATTTATTGGTAGGTTAATGACTCGTGTTGTTGTTGATGTAGTTGTTGTTAATGTTGCTGCTCTTAAAGGGTTGGTTGGTGACCAACGGTAACTCTAGCTTCAAACTAATATGCCTACATAACAATAGAGGCGCTACAACACTGTTTTAAAAATTATTATAACGTGCAATTGCAGTGTTGACATAAGTGAAGCTTTACTATCACACTAACCATCCGTCTTATCTACTACTATCCCTTTCCAAAGCAAGTAACACATTTAATATAAGGAGTAGTGTTACTCCTAAAAAAAAAATAGCAGCTTAAGTAATAATTTAAATGAACTGCAGTAATATTAACTAAAAATAAAACAATGTGTGTTATGAGGGGCTTAGAGCAGAAGGGATATAAGCGAATTTGTCGTTAAAATGAAGTTAACATTTGGACGAAGCAGGTGAACTTGAGAGAAGTTTAGACCCCAGACCCCAAAGTAGAATTTTTATCAGGTACTGAGATCTAGTGATTAACTCTTGCATTTCAAGTTCATGTGTTAAAAAATATTTGCAAAAGCTCTTACGTATACCCTATACGTAAGAGCTTTTGCATTTGACAAACTATTTGTTGTATTATATTTTGGAAGAGAAATGTTATACTTTTTCATCCCAAATGATCAAAACATATGTCAAGATCTATATACCAAAGAAATTGCTATTTAACTTTGAAATCATGTTTAAAGTGTATACATATAACAAAACAGTAACAGGACCATTTATTGAACATGAAATTTTTGTTGAAAATTTTGTTTCTGGTGCAGATATTAATCGAAATGTACTACAAAGCAGCAATTTTTATATTTGTCTGTCTGTGTTCGCATCATGTAAAAACTACTACATGAATTATAATAGAGTTTTGTAAGGAAGCACCTTACTATCTTGATTCAAATATAGGATACTTTCCTTCGCAAAATATCTCAATTATAAGAGAAACGTAGCAACACGTTTTATTTTTGTCAGCGGGAAATTTTTAATACTATTTACAGAACTCTACAATAATTTTAGAATTTTTTATAAATTTTAACATTTTATCCTATCCCTGGATAAATCTATATAACAAAAATTTATAAACCATAAGCACTAATACGAACTATAGGGGTCGTAAAATTTGGTGTGAATTAATTCCAAAGCAAAGTCGAAAAAAGTATTGTCACGACGCTGACGAAGTGGCGGGCACAGCAAGTATTTTAATAAATTGATACTTATGCTCTTTGTGCTCTGAGCCCCTCACATGAGATTTATTTAAACATTTTAACACTATTTTTTCGACAAATTGTTAAATAAAATATTATTTCACTATATTTGAGGCACACTTATAGGACTGGGTTTCTCTAAAGAAATTTTCAATAATTCGCGGACAAATTATATGCCATTACACGAAGAATATTTTCAAATAGTCAAGCAAGCACGTAGATAGGAAATTTTTTGCACAAACAAAAACAAGTTTTCCAACTCTGGATGTAGAAATTTATATCCAACCCTATATAGACTTAATTACATTTTGTTGTTATATATAAAGTCATATAATAATAATTATAAATTAATTTCAATTTTTTTTTTTTTTTGTATTAAATAATTTTAATATTTCAACATTTTGTTATGCCATTAATGTTGCTGTAATTTTTGCATAATTCTTACGCAAACATAACGATTAAATATTGTCTGTTTGCGTTTTATATAATCAGGATTTAAGTGTTTTTGTTTAACATCAAATTAAGGTAAACAAAATTATGCAGAAGAAAAAACTTTTACCAAATTTGATGTAAAATCTTTAAATTATTTACTTTTGACAAAGTTTTGTATTTATAATCTGAATTTTGTGCGTTCGTGTATGCTAAGTACTCAATCCATCTAAATATTCTGTATGTTCTTCAAACTTTCCCAGCAAATGTCAATTATAGACACAAAGAATGGAAGGAATAATAATAATTCCTTGCAAGCATACAATGCAATTATTATCATCATAATCATGTGTAATTAGTCATCACATACTCGTACTCGCTCCTTGACTCACTAACAAGCCACAAACAGACAAAAGACATTTATAAAGTTTATAAATTATTACCTGCTATTATGAACAGCTCATACACACTAATGCCACGTAAGTCTTGAGAAAATATTAATTATTATAAAGAGCTTTATCAGAAGAGCCATTAAGTTTGTATAAGAAATGTTTGTCTTTATAGTTTTCGTAGACAATTAAATACAAACATCCTTAGTGGAAATTTCATTTCAATTGTGTAAAATAGTTGGACTGTAATTATAGTCTTAAAAAAAATATTATTTAAAAACGTCGTAGGTATTCTAACGGTTTTGTTTGATTTTGCTTTGAAAGTAATCCACAGCAAATTCTAAAACTGTTACATTTATAGTGCTTGTTGCATGCTTTATATATTTCCTTTATACAAAGGTACCCATCCCTGGGTAAATACTCAGAACTAAAGGCTTTACATAAAATTCTAAAATTTATATGAAATTTTTAAATTATTGTAGCGTTTTGCAAATAGTGTTTAAAATATCCGGCTTTCAAAAATAAAAGGTATTGCAAAATTTTCTCTACCTTTATATCGGTCAAATTGAGTACCTGCATCACTTTTCTTTATTTTCTCTTGGCTATGAAATATTTTTGAGGAAAAAAAACTATCCTATATTAGAATCGAGATGCTAAGGAACCTCTTTAAAAAATTTTATTAAAATTCAGCGAGTAGTTTTGACGTGATGCGAACACAGACAAACAGATGGACAAACAATCAGACACACAAGAATTCAAAAAATTGACGTTTCGTATTCCATTGCGATTACTAAGCTCATGGTTAAAGTTCTGAGGGTTTAGGAACTTAAGAGATACTTTTCTAAGGTATTAAGGAAATAAAGTATAAAAGGAAAAAGGATGTATTTGAAACTGGAGTAGATGCCTAGGAGAATGCAGGAGGAGAAAATTCTCTAATTTTTGGTTATTAAAAACACGATTGTGATTAATATATACATATACTTCAAAAACACTTACATTTATTAAATAAATCAATCAAGAGCGAGTTAGACTCACACATGTAGGGTTCCGTACTATATTTAGTACAACTTTAAAAATTCAAGTTGTTAATTTTTTCATGTCTTATGGGGCAACCTTTAATTTTAAAATTAAAGTCTAGAATCCATCTATTACTTTTAAAAAAATAAGGCTATATACGTACAAGTCATCTCTCTGTGGGCACACCCTTTAATTTTATTATTTTTTTTAGCGGCCATGGCTTTTCTCTTTCTATGAATATATCAAGAGTCTATCTTTTACGATTGCAAAAATAAGTCACTATACGTAAAAAACATGTCACTGTCGGAACACCCTTTAATATTTAGCAATCGTCATAGAGGCCGTGGCAATACATCGCATATTCTGTGCAAATTATAAGAGCTTACCTATTACGGTTCAAAAAATAAGGCGTTATACATGCAAATCACGTCACTGTCGGAAAACCCTTTAATTTTTACTTTTTTTATATGGGTCATAGTAATACACAATTTATGAAAATTTCAAGAGTCTACCTACATATTATGGTTAAAAAAGTAGCCCATATACATGCAAATCGCACCACTATCGGAACACCCTTTAATTTTTAGGTTTATTTTTTTAGACTTGTTTATATAGCGAACTAACTTTTAATTACTGCTTGTAAATCTTTAGTGTATGCCTTCTACAGTTCAAAAAATAAACACATATTCGTGATTAAGACCTCTATCGAAACATCTGTGAAAATTTCCAGAGTCTACTTATTATGGTTCCAGAGATAAAAGGCACTGACAGACGGACATACATTTACCGAAAACAATAGGGTTACGTTTGTACCCTTTGGGTACGGAACCCTAAAAATGAAGTTCAAAATGGGGATGACTTCTACTTTGCTGCTTCAGCGTTCGAGATAGAATGGGGCGAGTCGTCATCATACAAAATCCAATGGCAGCTCGGTTATGATTCAAGAATGATGTCGCCAAGCAACAAAGAAGAAGTACAATAAATTTCAATATAAGGCAAATAAATAATAATAATTGTGTAAAAATCTATTCAAAACAGGGTTGGATATTTTTGAAAAAAAAAATGTAAATTTAACCAAATACAATATGGCTTAAAGAGCGAGCAAGACGCCCGCTTGCCGATGTACCAAATAAGAGACACCCGGCAGTAGCTATTGATTTTGAATGGTGCCAATGACTAGCCAAGCCATTTCGAGTATCATCGGAATTTAGGTAAAGAGCGATTTAACCCGATATCACTGTGAGACCCTCACCTCGAAACCGCTGATTGCCCGCGACTGCATAAAACAAAGACTCTGTAATGAAACAATTTTCTTAAAATAAATATAATCTGCAATTGCAGTATTGCCTAAAGTGAAGCTTTAATATCATTCTAGCCACCTGTATTTCTACTCCTCTCCCTTTCCAAAGGAAGAGTAACATAACTAGTATAGGAATTATTTGTCTGAGTATTACTTCTCTTTAAAAAAAATTTGTGTGAACTATTTGAACCCTTGATAAACTCTGTTTGATAATAAAACTTCTACGGATGGATGATATACTTTGATATCAATCGTAAATTTTATTGTCAAATACTACATTTGCTTTTATTAGATGTTTTTAGTGAAATAAAAATCCCTCATGCACAGCCATGCACGAGAATTACTTATAGAAAAAATCTTTTATTTTGTTTCTTTCTTTTTCTTTTATGATAACGCAAATACTATTAAGTATGCAGCACGGGTAGCCTTAATTTATATAAATATACACATACATATACACATATACGCATGAGTTACTAACTATATAAACATTTTTTTCATCTGAATATTATTTTTTTGTAGCAAAAGCTAAGCTTTACAGATATTAAGTAACATCAACAGACGTGTTCAGCAAATTGCAATTGTACATTAAGTGACCAAAACTGTGTGCCAGCAACAGCATCATCTACGAACGAACACATTTACAAGAGTTATAATGGTATTACCGCACTACATGTACAAAAAAAAAAAAACTAATTTATGTACCACTTCACATACATACACACTTACCTGTATAAACAGACTACAAATAGCAAAAATTTAATAAAATCTTTTACATGAAAACGTAAATGAAGCAGTAGCAGCAGCAGCATCGAGTATAAGTTGAACAATATTTTTATTTATTTTTTATTATTCGTACAAAAAGAAAAATTGTTGTTCTGCTGGTGCTAGTGCTAGCTGGTTGGTTGGCTTGTTTAGATTGTTAACTGGTTAGTGTTGCCTCTCAACTATCCAGATCTTTGCATTGCGAATATATATTGTTAGCTTTTATACTTTTATGTAGTTTATACAATTATCTGTTTCCTTCATGGCCAGCCATATCAGGTACTTGCAGAGACTTGCAAGTATAATATTGAAGAAAAAAAAGAAAAAAACGAAAAGAAAAGAATTATATATGGAGCATTAAAGTTCAGTTCAAAGGTTTTTTGTGTAATAAAAATTGAACACAGTCCATTAAGATTTGTCGTACCTGAGTGCGCACATAATCTAGAGATTTTGTGGCATTGTAATGGGCGACCTCTTACCTTAAATGATGAACTTTTTATTTTATTCGTTTTATTCTCGATTCAAGTGCACAATGGTTTTAGCCTGATAAGAAAAATATTGCAGAAAGATATTCTTTTGAAATGAAAGCAGGACAATTATTATAACATTATTGAAAATAGAGGCAGGTAAATGTAATTTTAAATTTATTATACAAAATTTGTTTCAAGACAAAAATTTAAAAATCCGGACTTTGGTTAATATGCTGTATTTTGGGTGGTTCAAATACGATTAGCTATTTATTTTTTTTAGCACTGATAAATTTTCTCGATTTGAGATATTGAATATTAATAAGTATCATTCCAAATGTGTCGTTTTAAGTTTGAGCAAAGCTAGAAAATATTTTAAACTAATTTACAAAATGAGTGCTTTTTAAAAATTGTACGTTTTGGCCAAATTGAGTTGTGTACTCAAAAATGTTCGTACAGCTTAAGAGACTGGCAAAATAGTCGTTTTACGGTGCGTACCGACAGGCTGCTGTAGCCAAAAGTTTACATCTCAATCGAACCATATCGACTCGCTATCGGCCTCTACCGGAATTGCCAAATGATCGCAATGATGAAGTTTCAATTGATGCAGCAATTGAATTCAAACGATCTTCACCCGCACGTTCTTGCTTTGCAGACAATGCATTCGCAAAGATTGACAGTTTGATTGCAATTTTTTGTGGTGGCATTATTGGCCGATTTTTGGCAAAAATACTGTTGGAAACATCCTTTTAGCCTGAAATGGAAGATAGAAACCTGAAGAATTTTTGGTTAAAAAAAAATGTTTTTTTTTTAAAGCAAATGTTCAACGAAACTGAAATTTTTAGTCTACATAGTCTGCAGGCCTGCCAAAATAAAAAAAGATATTTAATTTATTCTTTAAAAGCCATTTAAAATGTAAAATAAAAATGATAAAATATTTTTCAACATTTTCTTTTTACTAATGCAATATAAAATAAACAATTAAGGAATAGTCTGCTAAACTAAACTCAAGCTTTTAAAAAAATATAAGGCTCTAGGTTTCTCTGATTATATTTTTAAAACTTCCATTCATTTAAAGTACTAGCCAATTTCATATACTGTTCATACAAGCCAGACTCGTATATCGTTTTTCTAATATAGTGCAAATTTTGCCTTGAAAATTTAATTCAATAAAAATTAAATCGTTTTAAAATTATCAGAACATAGAAGTAACGAGCAACCGCTTAACTGAAGTAATCTGATAATCTTTTGAACGTAGATACCAGACAAAGCTCAGACTTTTGGAAAGGTTTTTATTCGAGGTAATATACATAGAATACCATACAGAAGTTATTAGAAATTAAAGCCGGAGTTAGACAGGACACTGGGTATTGCGATACATTGACTATTTCTACATTTACTTATGATATGGCTTTTCGTATTGCACACGCTTTTCATTCACGCAAGTGGGGCAAAGATAACAATTTTAACCTGACATTCATTTAGATAGAAGTGCATCATACTTTTAAGAGCTAAGAGGCTTTGTATTAAAATTAAAACTTATGTTATCCTTTCGAAAAAGCACCCATAAAGTTAGTGATCTGCTTGGAAATCCCTTTATATTAAAAAAAGCCATCTTTGGAAGACTATTTCAAGACCAATTTAACATAAAAATTACGGCGTGCAACAATTTGGTTCAGTATAGATCTTATACAAAGAACGCAATCAAACATTTATAAAACCAAGTGTGAAGCTTCATAGTACATCGATTAAGGTAGGCCGGCCGCCCGCATGAAAGCGCGTTCACTCGGAGGCCATTAGAGCCCATTGTAACGTCCCAGAAAAATCATCTACTCCTACATTTACCTATAAAACTCCAGTATCTCCAGTATGTAAGAACCACCTGAAGCTTTTGGCAAAACATATCAGGCTAGCCAGTGTCACGTCGCTGAGACAGTTCAAGTTCTGAAAGAATCATTGGCTCAAGAAGTTGAGCCAATGTTCTTGCAATCACTCTTCCTCCTTCTCATCCAGACGGCTTCTGTAGCTCTCACAAGGAGAGATTCCCATATGCTCCAATATACGTTTGATCATACAGTGCTTCCGGTTCGAATCTTTCCTTGCACACTGAACGGCCATCTTGTTTCCACTAATGGTCTTGAACCCAAAATATTTTTACCCGGTGTCATTTAAAAAGGACAAGAATAAATGGATTTCGATACGCTTCTGGTATTCACTACTTGCGAATGAAAGGCCTTAATGGGTGCTAGACTGTCCACAAAAATATCAATACCCGTCGTCTGTTTTATGAGTACCCTTGTTTATCATGACGTTACAAATATAACATATACTTCAGCATGTATCTATCGTGCAGCCTGAGTGATATAGATACATCAAGATCTTCAGAGAAAATCCTTGATCCAGCTCCCCCGTCTGTCTTGGAGCCGTCCGTAAATAACGAATTTGCATTGTCTCGAGTGGCGGAGTTTTTCTTCGACTCATCCGTGTTTCCACTTTTTATTATACTCTTCTAATATGTAGCACTAGTTGAACATGAGTTCATAGGAATTTATGACAAATGCTACTCCTAATTACTAAACAATGAACAAGACTATAAGGAACGGATTAAACATACTGAAAATCTAAGGATCCTATGCATATTACACCTCTAAAATAAGAGCAAATAGTATTTAGATCTGCTTCTAAGACCTAAGAAAGGTAGATTTAATAATTAAAGAGGCATAAGAATAAAAAATGAAATCTTTTGGATTGATGAATGTGAGCTTCAATTCAATTGAGCAGCATTTTTAATAACTGATCCACTGTTTACAGCTCTGGTTGTAGAATTTTTAAATTTATCCTGTTCTCATTGATGCAATAGGCCTAAATATTATTTTAGTAAAAAGTTCAATACACATTATACAACGTACGATGCAGTTTACATCACATTATTATTGCAGATTTATTATTTCCAGGAAATTAACATGAACGCATTATATTGGCATTGGCCATAACATTCGATTATATCTGTGGCCACAAGGAAAAACTGCTTATGTTTTATTTAGTAGTTTTGAAGTTAACAACTTTAATATTTTATAGCTGATTTTTATTAATTTATTCCCATTGTAGTTAAGAATATTTCTTTCTGTCGGTACTTTATAAATTAAGAAATATTTAGTTCTACGTTCACCAACGTGGAACTACATATAATAAAAAAATAATAAACTGAAGAGCATAAGTCGACTTAAGCAGTCGCAGATATATCGATTACAATTTTTCTTTTTTTGGTTTTTTGAGTAAATTTAATCACTGAAATTAAGAATTATTAAATAAATAATTTTACTTTCTTTTTTTTTCACCCATTGTGCACCGTATTTATATGCTGCCACATTGTTGTTCATCTACTGTCATATAGTATTTCCTTTTTATATTTTATTTCATTCCACTCGCTGTAAGTAAATGAAGGTTTGTAGCTTGTCTGTCGTTTTCATATCGTCGTCATCAACTTTGTAGTCGTCAGAAGCAATTGAAGTAGCAGGCAATAACAAAAGCAGCATCATTTCCATTATTGTAAAATGAATTGTTAAAAAAAGAACAAGCAAAGTAAATGCTAAAGATGCGCGTGGTACGATTACTATGCTGCTGTTTTTTTTTTCTCTTATTTTTTATGCTTTTATACCTTGTTCTATCAGATTTTTCGTGAATTTTTTCAGAATTTTCTTTATTTTTTTTTAAGCAATTTGTAGTTAAATGGCTCACATTTGTCGTTGTAGCAATGTTTTCTTACCAAAAAAAAAAAAAATAAAATAAAAATATTCTCAGCGCGTTGCAACTGCTTTTATGTTGTACTCTGTTATTTACTTGACTGCTCCATAAAATGGTGTAGGTCAGATTTTGGATAATAGAGATGTTTTATTTTCCTTTCTTGTTTGTACTTATTTTTTATTTGTGCTTCTCTATCTGTGTCTGGTTGTGAAATTTCATATTTTTCTTTTTTGTGTATTTTTGTGTAATTTAATTCGCCACAAACATTGTTTGAAGTTGGGTTATCAATAGCGGAAAATGGCAGTAATTTTTCATTTTCTTTGTGACAACATGTTTCTTTGCTTGTGTGTTGTAGAAGCAGATGGACTGAGCTGTCTTCGCAAATGGAGTGCAATGAAATTAGAAATTATTAAAGGTTAAATTATTTTGTTAAGCAGCATATATAATTTGACAATTGAAATATGGATTTTAGTTTTAAAAAAAAATATTAAAAATATTAAAGTAAAAATAAAACTTTTTCATACACAGAAATAAATATTTGCACAAATTAATGGTTTTAATTAGTTTTAGATACAAATATAATTAATTTTTTAATTGAAGAAAATATATTCTTAATTCAGAAAGAACAAAAAAAACCTTCAATTAAGTAAAAAATTGAATACAATTTAATTAAATTTGTATTTGAAAACATTTATTGGTGCAACTATTTGTTGCTATGTATGAAAAAATTAATTTGAAACCTTTAATTGATCTGGAGACCTATCTAGCGGCGAGTCAACTGGGAGTTACTATAAAATAATGTGCCAAGCAAGAACTTTTAATAAAATATTAAAAAAATTAACTCCTCGATAGAATGATTGGTAGTAAGATAGTCTATAAGTCTGGGGGTTATGGGTTTAATTCTCGCCCAAGACTCTATATGTTTTCTGGAGACAAGCCAAGATGTTTGCATATAGTGTTGTTTAAAAAAATATATATAAAGTAAATAATTATTATCCTTTCTTTAACAAAGCAAAACTCTGATGTATTAGTACACAAAAGGGGTACTGTTCCATGGGTTCATTTGAAGCAAAGTTTCTAGTGCTGAAAATGCTAAGGTAATATGAGAGTTAGGCCGACTTCCCCTATAAAAATTAATTTCTCATTATCCTAGAGCTGAAGAACTATAATGAAAAAAAGTTTCTAATATGATGTGGTTTATTTGAAAATAAATTGCGGTGAAGAAAAAAAAACTTGGAGCTGTAGGGTGAGATACCTGCATATCAAGTGAAGTATTTAAATAAAGTCAGTAGCAAAGCAAAAACCTGGCGGAAGTTCATTAAAGGGAGGGGCACTCCACACAATGTAATTATTAATTATTTTGGATAATTCCTTGTCAAATCAATATGACACTCAAAATTATAACTTCAGATTTCACTGAAACTTTTTTAACTTCCCTAGGCGCGTTGAGCACTTATTGAGTGAATAAAAATTTATTGAACTTGCGTCATCGTCACCGTACGCTGGGTCCTATAGATAAGTCTTTTGTATCTGGAGTACTGAGTCATTTCTAAACTGATTTTTAAAATTTTCCCCTATTAGAAAAGTCATGCTAACAGATTGGTTACATTTTAAAAAAAGTTCATAATTTTAACAATTAAATTCTACCCTCATACAATATAAATGTTTTTTCGTTAATTATGAACCGTAAAAGTCACCAATTTAAAAAATTTAATAAGAGATTATCATTATTAGTCTCAGTAACAAAAAGTAATGCCAAAATAAACCCAAAAATTAAATCCCTTATGGACCTAAATTTTGAACCATTAGAAGACAAACACTACTTGAACATTGAACATAATGTCCATTACTGTGTCCGTACTAATAACAAGTAAAATATTTCAAATTAGAAACTAAAGGGTGTTCCAACCATTTATGTAAATTGATGTACATATATGGTCAAACGTTTGAGCAGTTTTATACAGACTGTTGGAACTTACAAAGAACCTGTATTGCTAAGTTCTCTACAACAACAAGTAGAAAATTTTAATATGGAAAATAAAGGGTGACCCCATAGTTGAAGTATATATATTAAACTGGAATTAGAATATATATCAGCCTCGACTCCATATGCAAAAAAGCAATATTTTTCTGCTTTTATAAATTTATAACAAAAAACTGTAAGAAATATATTTTTTTTTAAATTATATTTGGATTCAAGTCAAGGAATATAAATAAAAAAGCTTCAATAAAATCTGGAATGGTAAATTGGAAAACAATTTTTTTTCTGGTTGATTTGACATGGAATAAACAGTCTATATCTCAAGAATTATAATAATAGTGTTAAAAGTCTTAAAAATAAGTGTAGATGGAGCCGAAATAAAAAATCAATTTTTTTTATAAAAATCCTTGTTATGAATTTTAAAGGTGATCACAGATTTTTTTAATAAAAATCCATTTTTATTTTTATCTCAGATTTTTGTTCTTTTAGCTATAGAACGCTTAGTTTACCATAAAAATCCTTTTTATGAATTTTATAAGTGATCACAGATTTTGGTGCTTTTAGCTGTAGGACGCTTAGTTTAGCTAGATAATGAGTTTTTTATAAAAAATCGATTTTTTTAATAAAAATCCATATGTACTAACGCAACATAATCGGGGTACCTCTTGAGAAAAAATTAAACTAAAAACTAATTGTCAACATCAAAGTGCGTTGTCTATCTGCTAACAACTGACAAAAAGGAAACACCGAATCTACTTTCTTTCCTATAGTTCAGGGAATAAATATTTAATACTTACATTAATTTCCTGTAATATGTATAAGGAAAACTTTCATTTATTTTAAGAATGTATTTCTTTTTTATTTTAAATTAAATTTCTTTTATTTAATAACAAACGAGGAACATCAAGGCTTGTTATAAAAAATAATTAAAGCAATAATTTTCTTAAACGTTAATAGTATTTTCTATAACTTTTCTACTAAAAACTAGTATATATTTTTAAATTCTATTCATCCTTGTTGGCAAACCTAAATGCTTAGTAGGAGTAGGAAAATTTTTTCTTAAGAAAATATAAAAGTACATACTCGTATATTTTGTTATAAAATGTACAAAGTTTGTACATAATTTTTTCACTAAAGTTTAAGTTTTCAGTTAGAATTAGTTTCGTGTATAGTTACGTTAGAAAATACATTTCTTTTCTAAGTTTTTGTGTGTCATTAGAAACTAATGATAATGATGACACTGATGATGATAATGAGAATGACACTTAAAACTTCATAAACATGGTTGGATGCATACAGGCAGGCAACAAGGCATTTGCTCTACAACAATGGCACTGAGCCGGCGGTGCTCTTGCTACTTACAATTCCAACAACTATTTCCATTCTATTTCCAACTTGGAAAAAAAACAAAAACATTCTAACCTTCATATCATTGCTAAAATATGATTATAAATACAAAAAGCTTCTCTGACAGTATTTCCTCTACAATAAAACTTAGTATTCAAATACACAAAACACACTGACTTACTCTCACTATCATAATTATATACACAACAGTAGTTTAACAAGTGCAACAGCCACTGGCAACCAAGTACAACATTTCTGTTTTAATACTCATCTTAAGTCTGGCAAATGCACCACAAGAAATAGCTTTAATGTCAAAAAGTCAACGAAAATGAACAAAAGTTTTAGGTTCACATAGGAAAAAGATTGCATAAATGGTAATGTGTGTGGTGTGTTTGTATGTGCTCATAGTTTAAGTACAAAGTACTTAAAACAAAAATAGAAATGCACAGCGCAATTAAAACACAAACTTTAACTAAAACATTACCACACACATACACATACAAAAACACACAAACACACACAGTAGATTATGCATTTTCTTTTACAAACCCTCGCACAGTTACATGTTTAATATTAAAAACTTTTGCCTGCTTTGCTCACAAATACAAATACACACTCACACATATACACCCACAGCCATACATATTCTGCATATTAAAACAAATTAAGAATAAAAAAAATTCTTTTTGCCTCATTAGAGTCTTTTAAGCAGAATTTTAAGAAAATTATATCCAACCACCATAAACGGAATAAAATTAACGCACACATTCTTATATTCATTGCATATAATACACACACACTTGTTCTTGAAGAAGAAAATATACAAAGCACAGTGGGACCAAAGCAATATGTGAAAAATAAATAATCCACTTTTAAGCAAACTGAGCGATTGTCATCCATTTTGACTTTTAAGTTAAGCAGAAAATCCGTCAATAACTTAGGGGCGCTCTAAGGTTTTCAATACGTTTTTAAAGACCTCGTTAAGCTCTGCTTAAAAATATAAAATATCTACATATATATCTATGCATATCATAAACCATTGCTGTACATGAAAAATTTTTTGAAAATATTTTGCTGGTGCAGTTTGTAATCGAAATGGAATGGAATTTTGTGTGTCTGTCTATGTTCTATTATAGTGATGTGACTTGTCGGTACCGTGAAATAACTCACAAATGAAATAACTCCCAAATGCAATAACTCCTAATGAAATAAGTCCCAACGAAAATGAAATAACTTCCAAATTAAAAAAACGAAACAACTCCCAATGCCAAAATGAAATAAGATCCAAAAACCGTTAAACCGTAAAACCGTTAACCGTTAATTAAAAACAATTATATTTTACAAAAAAAATAAAATAACTCCCAAATGAAATAAGTCCCACTGAAAATGAAATAATTCCCAATACAAATTATATTTGCACCCGGGAACTGTTTAACTGTGTTAACCTCTATGGTACAACAGGTAGCTCCCGATTAAAGAGGTCCTTTAAAATCATACCATATATCATAGATATATGACCAAAGGCCGGCTATACAGACAATATTTTGTTAGCGAAGCCGCTGCTCCATATACCATAGAGAGATCATTGAGCCATCCCGGCCTGTGTAGACGGCCTTTGGCCGTATGGTAGGCCATATAGTATAACCAACACAGGCTTCGCTTACTAAAGTTTTCCTGCATAGTCGGCCTTCGGCCGGGCGCATGGAATTTCTCCTCTATGGTATAACCAACACCGGCTTCGCTTACTAAAGTTTTGCTGCATAGACGGCCTTCGGCCGGGCGCAAGAACTTTCTTCTGTATGGTATAGCAAACACCGGCTTCGCTGACTAAAAGTTTTCTCTGTATCCATAATAATGCAATTTTAGTCAAGTGAAATAACTCCCAATCAAAATAAATGAAATAACTCTCAGAATTAAGTTAAGAGTTATTTCATTTGGGAGTTACTTCATTGCGAAATAATTCCCAATGAAAAATTATGAAATAACCTCTAAAAAATTGGGAGTTATTACATTATGAAATAACTTCCAATTTGTATGGGATTTTTGAATTTAATTTGGGAGTTATTTAATTTTTTTTTTTTTTTTTGGGATTTATTTCATTTGGGAGATATTTCACAATACCTGTATTGTCGTCCACATCACTATAATTATAATCCTACTAAGTCCAATCTCTGTTATCACGTCGTAATATCGAGTACCATTAGCCACAACTGCATGACCATGTAAAAATTTAAAAACGTTTTTTTGACAATAACATGGGTTTGGCTGAAGCCAATTGAGGTAATTTTTACGACTTCGAACAAAGACATCATATTTAAGATAAAAATTAAGTTCTCAAAAACGAAGATCGTGTTTTAAGTTGCTTCCCATAAAAATAAAGTAATTTCCGATACTTCTAGAAAATTATCCTATTGCATTTAGAAGTACATCTGTTAATAAGTCTGAATATGCTTCAAAATGATCGCCACCTGTTTTTAAGCGGTAAGATTGTTTTTTTAAATATATGTTGTGAAGAAAATATTTTTGAATTCTAATTTATCAAAGCCTTACAAAAAGGAAAGGAGTTCCTAGATGCCGATTCTGACTCAAATGGTGATTATGATTATAATCTCGCAATATTTTACCTTGTGAACATAAGAACATAAATGCACAAACACATTTTATTGACACAAACGAAAAAGTATTGAAGACAAAATTTGACTAAACAAAACTTTGCTGCAAAAGAAAGGGTGCGGAAAAATAAGACACACTGTGTAATTTTTTAAGTCATGGCAAAATAACCATATACGGACACCACTACGTGATAAAGGACCAAAAAAAAAAAAGACCCCTGTCTCCCAGTTTTGCCCAAAGTCCTCCAGGTTTTTTTTTATGGGCCCTCAAAGATGTGGGGCCTCGATGTCATTTTTGCAAAAAAATTATCATTTACTCAAGCTCATATTTTGCAAACCGTTTGGAATTTTGATATACTCTCTGAGGCAAAGTTGTAACTCTTGTCATAAAGAACAAAAATTGTGAACATATAAAATCAAAACAACTTCATCTTCAAGGTCAAAATCGCAAAAAACTTTAAAAAATTCAATTTTTTTTACCTTTTTTCCCCTGTTCAGGTCCATAGGTAGCAAACCGTTCAAAATTCAAGGCAACAATCAACTACAAAAATGAACCTTTGGTCTTTTATCACGTATTCGTGTCCGTATATGGTTATTTTTTTCCGTGTTGCACTGTGATATTGAAATTAGAGCATACATTAGAACTATTTTTTTGACTAACGTTAAAAAATCAAACGAGAAAGATATAGATGTACTGTGGAGTCCTGAAGCCGACAGTCATTATAGACAAACTCTGATGAAGTCTCATTTTAAAGAAATTCTTCGATTTAATCGATTAGACAGTCAGCATACTAGAAAAAAATATAACATTAGATGCGCCATACTACGAGAGAACTAGATTTGTGCAGTACATTTCTTCGAAGACCGCTAATTATGGCATTAAATTTTGCAGTTGGTGAAACAAAATCAGTGGTATGTGATGCTAATCTCATTAAGCATACATTCGGCAGATGTTGATCTTTAAAAGAAAACTAAAATCTATACACATAATAAAACATTTATTATATGAAATATTTTTTTAAAATTTTGTTACTGGTGCAGATAGTTATCGATATAGAATTCAAAACACTAATTTTTGGAATATTTGTCTGTCTGCGTTCACATCACGTAAAAACTACTGGATAAATTTTAATAAAATTGTTTAGGTAGGTACCTCAGTACCTCGTTTCAATTATGGGATACTTTTTTCTCATAAAAATATCTAATTTTCAAGAGAAAATAAAAATAAAACAGTAAAAGCACATAATTATACCGATTTAATGGTGCTGAAAACTTGGCAGCACTTTTTTTGTAAATGGAAAATTTTAAACATTATTTGCAAAATTTTACAATAAAATAGTTTTATATAAATCTTATGCTGTAACATCCTGAGTAATTAACCAGAGATTCCCTCTATATTTATTATAGTAATATTTTTCAAAAATAAATTATAAAATTATCTAACACTTAGTTTAGAGGTGCTTCAGTTAACATACAAGGGCTAGTAATGACCTAATTTATAAAAATTTATCCTTTCAAACCTATTAGTGGTTAGTGAAAATAAACGAACTCAAAAGTTACATTAGCAATTAATTTTTAAACAAGTAAAGTGCTATATTCGGCCATGCCGAATCTCATATACCCTTCAATACTGCCTCTTATGTTTCTTTGAAAATTTGTTGTAAATTTTTTTAAGGATTTTTTTTGAAAAATTTTTCGGAAAATATATGTGAAATTTTTTGTAAAAATATTTTTTTTTTAAATTGTTTGGAAAATTTTTTGCAAATGTTTTTTCGGAAATTTTTTTTAGAAATATTTTTTGAAAATATTTTAGAAAATTTTTTGTAAAATTTTTTTTTTAATTTTTTGTAAAATTTTTTTGTAAAAATAAGAAACTTCCTGCAATCTATACTGCATAAGAATGGTTAGACTAAAGCCAAAAAATCATTTAAAAAAATTTCGTGTAGCTAATTAAGAGTTTCTTCTTGTCTTATTTACATTATTTACATTAACTTAGATTGTGGTTTCTTTCTATTTTAGGTCTTTGTTTTTCCATTATATATTTATTGTGACCTACTGTGCGTGCAAAAATCTATTCTAAAAACGACGACAAATTTAAAAAACTTTTTTCTCATGTTTTATTTGCAAAAAAATGCTAGATTCCATTTAAATTTAATATGCAGTTTTTAAAGCAAAACTCATTCATATTTTCACCAGCTATATGCAAGAGCAGCTGTTTTTAATTCAGCCAGAAATTTGGTTTATTAATAAAAAATATTTTTCATTAAATTCAAAACAACTTACAAACACAAATGATAAAGAAAAAACTCTTAACTTGTGGCTTTTTAGTTTTCTTAGAAATTACATTTGTAGTAATATTTTCGAAAAATATAACAATGATGCACTACTCTAAATCTACTCTAAATCTACACCATACTGTCACTGTCTGAGGATACAGATATTCAATTTGGTCTTTACGAAAAGAATAAATAGAATATCCTATTAGGGATTCTATAAGGTTTAATCTGAAAAGATATAAGGAAGTGGGTGTAATTTTAGTTTCTAATTCAATCGGACCTTGTAAGCGAATAATCCGAAATCCGGACCTTGTAAGTGAAATACCGATTTATTAAAATAGTTGCCGTGGCGATATAATTGGTTTGTGTTGTTCACATTTGGACACAGCAGGTATATTATCGTCGGTACGCGCTGTACCACTACGGAGACCATGAGTGTTGTCCAATACCGAGCCAGTCGCAGAAACTTGTGCAAAATATTCGCTGTTGGTGATTCATATGGAACAAAATCTATTTATAACGATGCACGGAGTTAAATTTAAGCGTAGAGTAATTCCCTTTTTGTAAGTCATACTAAGTAGCCCTCTATAGAACATATAAAGCCTGGACCCATTTTCTAACCTTTAACCTAACTCCTGACACTTTCTATTAATAGTGCATCCAACACTTAACCAATTTCACACCGTGCCTTCAAACCTAAATCCGAACTGGTGTCAGATATGCATGGTATTACTAGTCGTTTGGACAATGGTGGGCCCTTGAACTTTACCTCCAGATTAAGGTTACAGGAACAGCAGAGCCTAGTGCCTCAATATACACCGGAAGTAATGCGTCATAGCTTGAGAATGTAAAGAAAATGAAAGGTAGAGCCCCTGGGGGAATAAAAAACGCACTGTTTTTGCAACAAAGCACTCGCTTTAAAAATAAGTTTCCAATATTACCCAACGTTATTCAAGCGTAAAATGACTCATTTCGATTTAAAAGGATACTAGTATTTTTACCACTATTACCACAATAATTGCATCTTTTGTGGAGCAATTGTCGTTCATCATTGCTGAATCAAAATAAAAGCAAACATTTACCTGCCTAGTTGGCCAGTGTAAAGGTTTCTTTCTTACCTATTAAAAGCCTTCAAAATTTAAATTTAAACAAAGCACAAATCCTGAGTGACAAACTTACTACTCATGGATGGTAAAATCAGTTAAATATTTAGTGAAAACCAACGAAACCAAATGCATAAGAACTAGAGAAAAGTGTAAAATTAATTGTAAAAAACTTTTCTTTTATTCATGCTCTTCTTATTCATATTAAAATTATGTCGCTGTTGTTGCCGTTGCCGTTACCGTTGCTTTGCTAAGCCAACAGCAATAACAACAACAACAACGAGAAGAAAAAGTCATAATTAAGAGCAAAACATTAATTAACATAAAAACAATGTTCTGGCCATGATAATTCTCATTTTATTGTTTCTTTAACGTAAAAAGAAAATTATAAAATTTGTGAAAAAAGAACAAAATTATAAAGAAGGAGTAGGAAAGAGTTAAAAAGACTAGAAGAAAAAAAGGATTTATTTTATTTTGCTAGCAGTTTTTTGATTGTACTGCAAAAAAAGTTTAATCAGGTACGGCAATTTCAGTCTGTGTAAATTTAACATTTAAAGGAGGAAGTTTTGCTCCATAGTTTTCAGCTGTAGGATTTATTTTCGTAATATTTGACTAATAGCAGCCTTAGCAATAATTGTATACAAATTTTAGGATAAATAGAAAGTGATGCTGCTCCTTTAGCTACGTTAAGCTTCCGAAATGGTTGTCTATACTAAAAATTAAATAACAGCTTGGTCCATTGAACGCGTCTTGTACAAAATCACATCTTTGAGTAGGTTTAAATTGTCAACCTGAATATTATCTTTTATACTCAGGAGATTTTCAATGGGATCTAAATGTGCATAACTTGAAGGCAGTAGCAATTTTTCTCGATGAAAATCAAGATATTTCCTCGCGATTCACAAGCATGCGTGCTTTACCTTTTTGAAAATTCCACTTATTTCTTTGGTGAGCATTAAAAAAGACACAAGCATTTTCTGTAGTAGTTCTATATATTAATTTTAAGCATTAGTTTATGAAGAATGCTCTCCAAAATTTGTTTTTTTTTCATGATTGATATCAAATTAAATCGTATGAAATCCCCTTTAAAATGAGCCATTACTCAACTTCCTAGGGCTTATAGAACTGGAATAAGAATATATTTAATCCTTCAGCTTATATGCGAAAAAGCGATATTTTCCAATTTTGATAGCTGTATAGCAAAAAAACCGTAAGGGATAGAATTTTTTTAAAATTATATTTGGCTTCAGAAACTCAAAGAATATAAACAACAAAAGTTTCAATTAAATAGGAAGTGGTAAATTTGAAAACAATTTTTTTTTGGTTGATTTGACATGGAATTACCATAATTTAAGTTAACACAAATCAAGTTGATAGTAATCCAACTAAAAAGGCTTATAGGCAAAAACTCTACCCTCAGCTTAGATTGCAAACTTCTGCTTTACAAGTCAATCCTCAAGCGTTATAGAGAATTTAGTTATGGGGTACTGCCTCCGCTAGCAATTATTAAAATATATTCAAAGACGCCAAAATAAGATTCCACGAATGCTCCCTGCTATATAAAAACCTCGAATATCCTCAAAGATCTGAAAGAAGCTTGAAACGCATGCAAATCCGCTGGCCCGTAACAAACTAAATGACCGTGGTTACATACGACAAATAAGGAGAACCACTTGGTATAGCAGCAACCGTGAAACACTCAATTTTTTTTGTCTAATTCAACAATTACTCATATTAAGATACCAGTAATTGTTTATAGTTCAAGTATATTGAAGACTAGCTGTGCTCGCCACTCTGTCAGCGCCATTGCAATATTTTGTTCGATTTTGCTTTAAAAGAAATCCACACCAAAGACCTCTACATTTTTAGTTCCGCCTTAAACTATGCTGCATATCAGTTTATATATTTTTTACTTCAGTTAGTTTAACTGCGTACTTTTACTGCTTTTTCTCCATTTTCTCGCGGAAATAAGATATTTTTTCGGGAAAGAAGTATCCTATATTTGGATCAGGACACCTAGGTATCTCCTCACAAAATTTGGTTAAAATCCATCTAGTAGTTTTTGCGTGATGCGAACGCAAAAGAAAAGCAGACGACAGACGGAAATGAGTTACTAAATATTTTGTTATATGTATAAATGCTATATAAAAAATTAATAAAATTAATGCGATTACGAAAAAAAGACTGTTCATATAATGGAGCCAGAGTATACCGCGGCGGATTAACTATTTATACATATACAAATTTACTCAAATTCCAAGACAGTTTCAGGACAAAACTATGTTGGACGATGTTTTAGAATAAAAATTACTATAGATTGTTTGAATGTTTATTAGTTAAGCTTAAGTTTATTTTATGCTCTCTTAGAAAGAGTAAATTCAATTACATATTAACTTACCAATATTAAAGAAAAATTCGGAAAAGTTTATTTTTATTTTAAACACTAATTCCGCTAATAAAATTTTAATATTCAATAATAAAAAATATATTTTTAATAAAATAAAAATATTTAGTAGCTCTAGAAATCAATCCAGCAATGTAATCACTTCTGCTTTTTATTTCCTCAACTTTATCTATTAAATACATCGGAATATTTTATTTTTATATCTTTTAATAAAATTGCATTTCTGCTGTTTAACGTGTTAAAGCCAATAAATAATCAAATATCTAACAGCTTATATAATAATTTATTATCTTTGCTATAGAATATTGAAATGAATTTATAAAAGAAAAAGTATATTAAACCTCTGAGCAAATTAATACTTTAATTTTGACAGGTATCCTGGCAAAATGACCACAAAACAGGAGAAAGTGAAAAAATAACAAAACTTTAATATTTGCAGGGAATAAGAGGTGCCAAAAAGAACAATAAAACAACATACAGTTAGCCGCGAACATCTTAACTGCTTATGGAGAAATTTAATTGTGGCACATACATACATAAGTCCTTTGTTGCCATTGCTGTCATTCAGGGCTCAATCATTTGGAACTGAAAAGAAAATTTCACCATAAAACGTGCTGCACTAAATGTATGAGTGCGCTCTGAATATATGCAAAAACAACAATAAACCACAATAGTCATTAAGTCAGCCAGTCACAGTGGAAAAGTGCTTTTACTACTGCCTGTAGTTTATGTTATTTTTGTTATGTCGTTGCTAACAGATCAAACACATTGCTACATAATTCAGTTGCTACCACATTTGCTGCTACCAACGCTACAATAACTGCGACAACGACATCATCATCATCATCAACGTCACTGTGCAGTTATTGTCAATGTTTAACGCGTATCCAATTATGGCTCTTAAAAGCCATGCAAAAATGCAAATCCTTCGCTTCTTCCCACCCACACACACACACACACACACTACACAATGACCAAGTTTTTGGTAATTGCATGTGTTCATTTTTGTATCTTATTGAATTGAAAAGAGTTCAAATGTAGGCAGAGATGAGATTTATAACTTAAATAAATGAAAAATCGTTTCCTTCATCTCTGCTCATTCTGCTTGTTTTTTTTTCTGTGTTTGTATTATGCTTCTGTAAATGTATTTGTGAAATTATTGGCATGAGAACAAGTAAATTGCCAAACATACATAAATGTATATTTGTTTTAACTGCCACAATTTTACAATTATACGATGCATTTATATGTAGATTTTGTATTGGTTTTTGGTAAAACTTTATAGCTGCCTGATTGACAAAGAAGATAAAGAAACAAGAAGTAAACCAGCGAGCAGTCAAACTGAATATTATGCTTTCTGATTACATTGTGTCCACCCACCAGCATTAGGAGGGTAGTTAATAATGTTAAAAAAAATCAACTTGAGATTTTTTAACCCTAAATCCAGTAGCCTTATTTTAAAATATTTTAAATACTTATACTCATAAATGTTACAAAAGATTTAAGTAGTTCAAGAACTCATGTATAAGCACCTGCACTTTTACTTATTCTGTTTTTTGTTCAATAAGTTTTGCCTGATATTGACTTTCTCGGATTTATTTGAGAAGTTTATAATCTCAGAAATATTTTCAGGAAATTTTCATTATTATTATTATTGTTATAATAATAATTGAATTATTTCATCTTTGATTCTAGTTCTAATGTTTTCGGGAATTAGATTCCGACGTATTATATATTATGAATGGGTACTGGATAAGGATTCATTAGAACGTTGATTAATTGCTGTCATAGTTCACTTATCTGGTTGCTTACAGCTTCATTCCCGCGGGAGTTATTAGTTGTGCCCCCGGCATTAGCATTCTTGTATTATCTATATTGATCTCCATGTTTGGGTTTTTGGTTTCTATTATATACCTAACTGGCAGATAAGGATATTCGTGCACGTTGGCTAATTTTCACTAATGCCTGTTACCGGCGTTCCACTAATCCTCAACAGGGATGCGCCTGGTAGGAGTCCCACAACTCACCACAGGTTATTATTATTATTATTCCTCATGTGGTAGGTTCCTCATTCCGTCTATAAATTCCACAAAATCTTTTGCAGTCCTATAGGATGTGTTAACATATATTTTGAAGAATAACCTATGCTGCGTTAATCATAAGTCGTTTAATTTCTATTATAAAAATCTAACACTTTAAACAGATCAATGCTCCACAACTTCAACCGCCGTTGGCTACAAACGTCGCCGTACAGTCATCTACTTAATTATATTAAAGACAACAGCTGCAGCATAAACTCTGATATTGTTTTAAAATATATATTTTCCTTTTGTATAGATAAAATAGCTTTTTCAAAAAATACTTTCCACGCATCCAAACAAATACATTTATTCCTTCCAATACTCCTAAAAGCAAATGAATTTATAATTTTTTTATAATCTCTTCTGTTGAATAAAATAAATTATTTTTCTCTCTCACTCTCCCGGACATTGGCACTTACAAAAATAGAAATCGGACTAAGTTCCAAAATCATTGTCAAATGGTGATTTTGTAAGAGCTTTCGGATTTGATTAAAATTTTTGTTGAAACATACATCAGTCAAGTCTAGCTCTTCAATTTTTGGCAAAAAAGAGGTAGCGCTTACTATTTACAGTAAAGTTACTGCCTTCGTTTGCGTTGAGAAAATTAGGTCCAATTATGCCACCGGCTCATAATCCACATCAAACAGTGCATTTTTCGGGATGCATTGGCAGTTCTTGCTATGCTTCTGGCTGCTATTCATACCAAATAAGGCAATTTGTTTTTTGTTCACATATCTATTCAGCCAGAAATGAGCTTCTGGGCTGAACTCAATTTTCAACTTTTTGAACCGAGCATGAATTTTGATAATATATTTCAGTAATCTGCAAGCGTTGTTGGTTTTTAAGTCGATTCATGGTTAAATTATAGACCAAACTGAACAAAAAGTAACATGTTACATAAAGACAGCTGAGTTGCCAACAATAGTGTTGCCAAAAGAAATGTTGCTTTTGGTATTTTGAAAGCTTTATTTATTCTTCAGAAAATAAGTTATTTTTTTCTTTCCGTGAACAAACATTATTTTTGTCTAGCACTGGCTGGACTTAAAAAGTATATTTTCTTTTAAATTAGGCTTAGGTATGAGTAAATATTTTAGTTCAAAAACGCTATCGGGATACTAAAACTAAAAACTACTAATTACTCTACAATCAACTAATAAATCATTCTTTGCAAAGAATAGACTGAAAGATGATGAGCTGCAGAAAGAAATGAAAAATGCGTTTGGCTAAATTGAAAATTATAACGCGTTGTAAATTGACATCGTTCCGGATATTACGGTATGTCCGTAATGGTAAAATAATATATTGAAAAAAGTATATGTCTCCATATAAATCGACACAATTCGCAAGACTAAATAACAATGCAAATTGCGTATACGCAACGTAAATTATTGTGGAAAACTAAATTTGTGCACTTATGCGAATTTATTTTAAATAGAATGTGTCTTCAAAATTTTAACTAATTAAAACAAAGAATAAATACAAAGAAAGTCCACGCCCACTCTTCCAATCCAGTTTTTCATTTAGCTAAACTACGCACATTAGTAGTACTAAATTTCAATACTCTACTTGGTATGTAAATGAAAATAATTTCCAAGGTTTTTTCAATAGCGGGGTTACTCGTACAACATTGCAATACTCTTTCTACTATTGTTCTCATTCCACCAGATAGCTTTTTTTGAGTTATCTCCGCATATGGAGCTCTGTGTGGGTATACAAACATCTTTTCTCCATTATTGGGAATTGGATAAATAATATTTTTGATATCTTGGACAAACAAGCCTCATAAGAGGAGAAAAATTCAATCTTATTTTTTTATTTGTCTCAAGAGATGAATGGGAATGCTTCTTGAGCGATATACATTGTTAATCTCCAAAGGTACTCCTACGGCTATGGCCTCTCGGCAAGAAGCTCAGAAAGTTGTTAGGATATAAATAATATACCTTAAGCTGAATAACTTTGTAAGTGGCAGGTCATGGAAACTTCAATTGTCATCTGACCAAGATTAAAATAAAAGAAGAAGATGAAACTTGCAGACTGTACCTGAAAATGGGCGAAACGGTATCGTACATATTGTGAAAATATGGCGTCACTGGCTAACTTATAATAATGTGGAGGCCATGGGGGATCTAATTTTTAGATAGATGTCTAGCATCTAATTAACTGCGACTCCGTGTTGAAATCAATACTATCGAGAGTAAAAAGGTGTAGCAAGAGATTTACCAAAGGTAAGGCTCTGGTAAACTCCAATGGTATGGATAAATATCCTCTCTACATTAAAACAAAACAAACTGAAAGGGAAGATTACTTAATGTAAAACTTGTTATATAAATTTTATTCCAACGGGAAACAATTTGTCCCAGAAATTGCTCACCTTATAATTTCTAGTAAAAATTTTTACTTTTTTCCCACTTTACTTTTCTAGGATCAGGATATCAGATTTTGTATTAAAAATGACAAGCACAATCATGTCTTAGACTAAAAGTGTTAAAGTTTATCTTGGTTGGAAGAATTCGTGAAGGAATTTTAGGATACCCTCATATTTTCATTTGACAAACTTGTAATTATTTGTGTTTCAATGCTTATGTGTGACATTTATGATTCTTTTATTGCTTTGGTAGTGTGTAGTCATTGTTATGACAATTTCTGTGACAATTTCTGTTATTACTGACACTGTTTTATTTTTGTGGCTGTAAATTGGAACTTAAATGTTTATTGGTAAACTGTTATGGTTAATATGTGTGTGTTTGTCTGTTTGTATATGTATTAGTCATAAGTTCCTTAAATACCGGGTGAAGTGCAATGGTGCAAAAAAAAAAAAATTAAGGCGAATTTTAAAGTGCTGTTTTACTTATAACAAATTTATTTATGGTAACAAAACTGAACAACAATTTACAGATGATTGGTTCGCTTTAACAGTCGAAGAGTTTTGGTAAAATACAAGTGTTATCATTATTATAACAAATGAAATTTGCAGGTAAAATTTCGCCTAGACACAGTTTGATAATTACAGGAATTTATTTAACAAAATATAAATTTCTTTAGCAAAAAGATAAAACGTTTTATTTTGTGACCATGAACTTTGTGGCTGACAGAACCATCTAATCCTTCTATGGGTTTTATTTGGTCTGTGGTGTTTTGCGATAAGTCTATGTTTGCTTCAAAATTTATTTATATAAGGGCGTCACAATTTGTTTGAAAGTCGCAAAACACTTCGTTAAATTGTTTCTACAGCTGTGACCACACACAGAAAGGGACAGTGAGATCAAGATTTATGTCAGTACATAGTCGTGTTGGCCCTAACCTGACGGTAGTCTTACCACTGGATGAAATAATGAGTAGACAAGTAACCCTAGTGTGCCTTGTTTTTACTGCATACTATACAATACAATACTATACTATACAATACAAGTGCAATGAATATCGCACAATGCACAATACAATCGCCAATGAGTAGCAATTAATATAAAATGGCAAGCTTGGAGCCATACTCTAACCTCTTATTTAGGTGTTTGGAGGCCATGCAACTCCTTCTGCATGTAATGGTCCAAACCACAGCCACCAAGTGTACCCCGCGACATCAACAACAATCAGTCACAGAAATAATCAGCTTTCTCTGGGGCTACTCATTCTGTGGTACCACTCGTTTGGACGCTGATCGGGCTTCAAACGACCCTGCATTACACAGACGTGTACTTCCAAATTCAGGTTCTGGTGCATCTATTTTTCCCCACATCACTGCGTCAAAGCTTATAGAATGTACCGCAATAACAATTGGTGTCTTCAGGGGGACAGATAAAGGGACCAAAGGGTCGATTCACTGAAATTTTTTTTAAACTGGGGTAAAATTTACCGAAGAATCGATCGAATGGTAGTGGTGATGGACTCCGCCGAAGCCGAATTCATATTGAAAATTTAGTTTTTCTGCATGTAATTCGAGTAAAGAAAAAAAAAAATTAAAAATTTTTTTTTAATTTTTTTAAAACTTCCAGTAAACCATTTTAAATAGGAGTAAAATTTAATGAGAAATTGAATAGAAGTGGTCTAAGACCACCAAGAAGAGTTTCTAAAGTCGAAAAATTCATTTTTCAGTGTGTAATTTGGTAACCGAAAAAATAGAAATTTTTCATAATCGGTCATATCAGATTCATAACAGGTATGTTAACAGCAAATCGTCAAAAACGTTAAAAAAAAGGATAATCTTTAAACGTCTGTTTTGTAAACTTTACTTTTTTACACTAAGGTCCCTTTTTATTTGCTCCGACACATATCTAAATAGTTGTGTTATGTAACTTATTTGGTCTGTGGAAATTCCTGCCGCCTTAGCAACCTCACACACTTTCATTTTCAGTTTGCTCAATACCATTCCAAGGATTTTATTAACTATTTTTTTGAATAACGTGCTCCCCAAGGTGACCAGACTTACCAAACATTGAAGCTGATAGTGCAGAGTCCCTATAGTATTTATCGACCCAGATAATTATTTTTTTCTATTTTCGTAAAAATTAACGAGGTTGTCTACTTATTATTGCAGAGGCAACTCTTACAAAACAACTTTTTTCAACACAGTGGTCCTGTAATTGATCAAGTTAACAGGATCGGTGTGGCATTGAAAGTTACTGCTATGTATATACAAGGTTACGGTAATATCAAGCTGATTTTTCCAATTTCCTTTACATTTGGTTGATTAGAGTATCGTATAAAAACTAGAGGTTTTTCAAAATTTGTCGATCTGAAGGTTAAAACTAAAGCTTTTATGGAATTTTTTTTATATTTAAAATGTAAGCAAGAACAATTGGCTGCCAAACAATTTACATGGCAAACGTTTTGTATGCTTGAATAACTAAGCAATTTATTTTACTCCCACAGTAACTAATGCAAGAGAAAAGAAGAAATATAAGTATGCAAAAGATCTATAAACAGATTAAAACAACCCATATGTAAATTGGAAATAACAACATAAAATAGTAAAAATCTCTAAGATTTAAAAAACTCTGGCAAGAAGTATAAAATTTTTTTTATATTTTTTTTTCCAGCATAAAAGGAAATGTAATATCGCACCTCTTCAGCAACAGTGTATTAACTCAAAATTTTAAAATTTTGTTCCAGAGACAAAAACATTTTTTAATTTTTATTAGATTAGCTATGCCCGCCAAGTCGTGGGCGTTCTGTCAATATTTGCCGTGAAAGTATTCCACACCACATTTTAAGACTCTTAATTTTATAGTCCTTCAGTCCTTCAGTTATTTATTTATGTATTTACTTTATATAGATGTATTTACTTTATATAGAGTTATCCGTCCCTGGATAAAATTTTAAAATTTATTAAAATTCTAAAACTATTCTAGAGTTATTTAAATAGTGTTTAAAATATCCAGCTGATGAAAGTAGAAGGTGTTGCCTAGTTTGCAGTACCTTTAAATCGGTTAAATTGCGTACTTTCACTAATTTTTCTCTTTTTGTTTCTTATTTTTCTAAATGACCTTCTTTGTCAAACTTTCAACACTATCTACTCTTCCGCAGATGACAGCACTATTTGCCATTCGTATGCATTTAGTAATAGACCGAACCAGTTGGAGGTGCGTTCGAAAAGGCAAAGCATGAATAATACGATTAATCACGATCTCATAACAATATCCGAATGGGGGCGTGTAAATAGAGTCGATTTTACCGCCCGTAAGACTCAATGTTGCGTGCTTACGCATTGGCGTACGTTCGGAGATGATGTTTCATCTTTTATTATGGGTGATATAGATATTAGTGTGATGTTCGATGGACTAAACACATTTTTCAAGTCTCTAAAAAAGCTTTCAAGTGCCTCGGTTTTCTTAAACGGTGCAAAAGATACTTCACTCCATACGATCTACTTACTATTTATACTAAGTATATCCGGTCGAAAATGGAATAAAACTCTCATGTATGGGATGGAGCGTCAAAGTCTATTTTCGAGCTGCTCGACCGCGTAAAAGAGAGGGCCAAGAAGCTCATTGGTGACAGTAGGGTATCCAGATCTATTGATTCACTTGAGCATCGACGCAATGTGGGGTGTATATCACTGTTTTATCGTTACTACAATGGTATGAGTTCTAATAAAATTAGGGAACTTGTTCCCGATACTCGCACCTTTTTACGTGAAAATCCAGTGAACCGCACTACGCATTGCAAGGAAAATTCTTTTTTTAGCAGAACTGTTCGTAGGTGGAATAAACTCCCTCCAGAGATCTTTCGTGTCACTTTCAATGCAGGAAAATTTAAATCGAATGTCCACGAGCACTACTCCTTCTTTCCTCCTTCCCATAACCTAATTTCCTAGTTCTGGCACAATGCATTGCATGAGTAGGGGTCATCCCCGGAGTGCTGGTCCAAAAAAAAAAGTTATATATTTTAGGGAAAAAAGAGTATCCAATGTTTGAACCTGAATAGTAAGGTACCTCCTCCAAATTATTTTTTTTTATTCATCCAGTAGTTTTTACGTGATGCGAATGCAGTTAGACAAAAATTACTGTTTTGTATTCAATTTTGGTTACTATCGGCACCAGAAAAAAATTTCAATAAATATTTCATGTACCAAAATGGTCTTTTTTATTCATTATTTTCCGTTTTGAGAACAATAAATTAAAATTTAACTTTTTGTAAAAAAAAGAACTTGTTATTTTTATGATCGTCGATTTTTTTCAAAAGTTGAAAATTTCGAGTTAATACACTATTGCTCACAGTTACGATATTTTCAATTTTCATAGTAAAGCTGATGTCGGAGACATGAAAAAGAAGTCACGAATATGAAAAATATCTTGCTGTTGAGCTGTAAGTGGTGGCAAAACATGTGACTTCAAAGTGGTGTCACTTATTCACTCCAGACGTACTTGTGATATTTTTTATGTCGTCTTTTGGTTATAACGTTATGACATAAATGTTTCTGTTTTTTTTTTTTTTTTTTGTCTAACATTTGTGGTATTAAGCCAATTTAATAACGAAACTAAATACAGACACATATAGACTGTGTTTTTTTTTTTTTTTGCTAACTTTTCGTTCTTAAGGGCTGTTAAAATTTACTTAAGAATGTTGTATTTAAAAAAACAAAAATGTATATGGTCGTTTTTGAAAACAATGGTTTTTGATTTTTGTCTTGCTTTATATCTCATGTAAGCTATAGCCATTTACTTACATGCAAGTTCATACATATGTACATACACACATGTGTACACATGCACATTAAAACTAGAACATGAAAATATTTGTATAAATATTTGTTTCTGCTCATGCTACGAATGTGGCTCACCAACTTTGTTTTTTTTTTTTTTTTTTTTTTTTTTTGTTTGAAGATAAGGAAAATGTGAAGTTTAGTCAGTTATTTTTTAATGTTTTTTCTTTTAGAAAATGTTTATGTTTGTAAAAATTTTGTTAAATATATTTTTTTTTAATTTTGTCGTATAATTTTATGTCTGGTCATAAAATAAGCAGAAGACTAGATGGTTATAAATGTGTTGATAACGAGTGATTTTTTAAGAGCTTGAGAACTTTTTTTAAAAAAAAAACGCATAAAATTTGCAAAATCTCATCGGTTCTTTATTTGAAACGTTAGATTGGTCCATGACATTTACTTTTTGAAGATAATTTCATTTATATGTTGACCGCGGCTGCGTCTTAGGTGGTCCATTCGGAAAGTCCAATTTTGGGCAACTTTTTCGAGCATTTCGGCCGGAATAGCCCGAATTTCTTCGGAAATGTTGTCTTCCAAAGCTGGAATAGTTGCTGGCTTATTTCTGTAGACTTTAGACTTGACGTAGCCCCACAAAAAATAGTCTAAAGGCGTCAAATCGCATGATCTTGGTGGCCAACTTACCGGTCCATTTCTTGAGATGAATTGTTCTCCGAAGTTTTCCCTCAAAATGGCCATAGAATCGCGAGCTGTGTGGCATGTAGCGCCATCTTGTTGAAACCACATGTCAACCAAGTTCAGTTGTTCCATTTTTGGCAACAAAAAGTTTGTTAGCATCGAACGATAGCGATCGCCATTCACCGTAACGTTGCGTCCAACAGCATCTTTGAAAAAATACGGTCCAATGATTCCACCAGCGTACAAACCACACCAAACAGTGCATTTTTCGGGATGCATGGGCAGTTCTTGAACGGCTTCTGGTTGCTCTTCACTCCAAATGCGGCAATTTAGCTTATTTACGTAGCCATTCAACCAGAAATGAGCCTCATCGCTGAACAAAATTTGTCACATTTGAACATTTCGAACCGAACACTGATTTTGGTAATAAAATTCAATGATTTGCAAGCGTTGCTCGTTAGTAAGTCTATTCATGATGAAATGTCAAAGCATACTGAGCATCTTTCTCTTTGGCACCATGTCTGAAATCTCACGTGATCTGTCAAATACTAATGCATGAAAATCCTAACCTCAAAAAAATCACCCATTACATGAATGTCTTTTAATGTTGAGCAGAAAGCGTATGCTAACAAAATTAAAATTTTCTTATTGTCATTTGATATAAATGTTTTTGCTATAAAGGAAAATATAAAAATTAAAATTCTTTTATTCTCTATTTGATAATTATTTTGCCCATAAACGCCAAACGAAGGTATTTTGTTTTTTAATTGATAAGAAAAATTAAGTGTTTCTAGAAAAGCACCAGATTTAACTTTTCGCGTAAAAATTTTATAATGATTCTCTTAAATATGTCATCTATCACAATGTAAATATAAAGGCCATAAAAATAATTTTTGTTTTATTTAATTGCTTTTTACGTGTCCCTTAAAGCGGTGGAAAATAAAAAAGGATTTTCTGCAATCCGTTTAAGATTTTTCTATGCATTACCAGATGCCATATTCTGTAATTCTCGTAGCTAAATCTATCGCTAAAATTCTAAAAATGCACAAACAAATTATGAGTGTTGTTGTAAGAAGACTCGTAATTTGTTGGTGCATTTTTAGAATTTTAGCGATAGATTTAGCTACGAGAATTACGGAATATGGCACCAGGACAAAATTTTTGATCCTTCAATGCGAAAATTTCGATAGGAATGCTGGCAAAGCATTGAGTAATAGTTGTCGAGTATTTTCAATACAAAACTACACAACCGATACTTTTAGAGTAGTATTTTTTAGAATTAAATTAATAATATGATGAAAATGATATAATATTTAAAGACTACGATATCATCGTTATTCCGTTGCTGTTAAATAAGCGGACGTATGGAGTACTACTATTCAGTACCCAATTGAAATGTATTGAGTAGTATGGAGTAATCGAAATTAGTAGAAATTGCCAGCACTAGTTGTATCACATATCTGGTGGATCTTCTATCTGGTGGTTAACGAGTATTTCGACACAAGTTGCTTATTAAACCGTCATTCATGAATTAGTGATAATATCACACACAGGTATAGACGTGTAAAATTTTATGCAGATTTTTTCAAATATCACAATTGTGTGAGTAACAAAGATTATTATAATTTGGCCTTAGAAAGTCATTCTGACATTTACTGTAAATGTTTAATCTCAACATATAATAAAACATAATAAAACCACATCCGCACGTTAAATATTTTTTGAAAATTTTTTGCTGGTGCAGATAATAATCGAAGTAAGTACAAAACACCAATTTTTGGAATTTTTGTCTGTCTATGTTCGTATTACGTAAGAACTGCAGAATGAATTTTTATAAAAATTTTGTGAGGAAAGACCCTAAGTACCTTGGTTCGAATATAGGATACGTTCTTCCACAAAAATATCTCATATCCAAGAGAAATAGTAGTTAAAGTACGAAATTTTACCGATCTAAAGGTACTGCAAACTTGGCAGCACCTTTTATTTTTGAAAGCGGGATATCTTAAACACAATTTACAGAATTTACAGAAATTTTAGAATTTTGTATAAATTTTTGAATTTTATATACAGAAAAATTCTTTGTTCCAATGAAAGGGGTTTTAATTAGTTTTCGATACAAATTTAATTCAATGTTTTATTGATTCAATCATTTATTCAATTAGAAATTTATTTTGTTCTTTCTTAATTAAGAATATAATTGAATCAATTAAAAAAATAATTAAAACTGTTTCTGAAAATAATTAAAACCATTAATTGGAGCAAAGTATTTTTTCTGTGTATTGGCAATTACCCAGGGATGAGTACCTCTACATAAAGAAAATACATAAACCATAACTGAAGCACTATTAACGAGAGAGTCTTAAAATTTGGTGTGGATTACTTTCTAAGCAAAATCGAACAAAATAATGAAAGGACGCCTACGACGCACTGTGGCACATATTTGGAGAAGGCGGGCAAAAATAAATTTTTTATGGTTACCGATTTCAAAGCTATATGACTCAATTGAAGGTATGTACCAGAGTACCTTAGAAGATAAAATATTACTGGTCTATTTGAACACTATCACAGCAGACGGAGTGGTCCAAAATTGACTTTCTCTGTATATTGTTAAAATGAAAAAAAATTTTGATATTTTTAATTTTTAAATACCTATAACTTTTTTGTTTTAAACGATTTCGTTACGAGATAAATTCGCTATTATTTCCCAAAATATTAAGACTTTGTATCTTTCAGAATTTTTTAAACTTTTTTTTCCGACTTAATAGAGCATAACTCCTTGAGGTCAAACCAGGTTAAACAAATCATTCATCAGTTTGTAGTCCGAACACTCCCCTACACTCCTAAACCCCATTATGTATGCGCCGGGTTGCCACCGTGGGCACTAGAACAATTCTTTTGACCCGATTTTTTCTGTACAAATTAATGAATACCCAAGTTTTACAAAACCAATTATTTTCTGTACAGCTTTGCAACATTGCTTTTTGAAGTATTTCGGCGTTTTTAATCCAGTCAAATGTTATGGATATATTTGAGCGCCTTTTCGTGCAATGGTCCACTGTGCGACGAGGCTGCCAAATCTAGTAAATAATAAATAAATAAAAACGTAAATGTTAAAATATATAATAAATACACTCTGGCAGCAAAACCGCTTCGGAATCCTCGTTTTGCAAAAGGAAAGCAAGCCTTGACTAGCACACGTCCTACAAAAACATAATTGGGCCGAGGGACAGGAATGAATATTAAGACTGAGGTGGATGAGCCAACCAGACTTTGCACTACATCAGTAGTCTTCCCAGTATTGGAAGGCACCGGTATGGCATGATCGCTTTCAGGCTGAAACTATATTGTAAGGTGTTTATTAATTACAGTTTATTCAACTATTGTTATAGCTTTTGGTAAAGATGCTCGGCACTGACTGTGTTTTTGGTACGGTTGTCGCGCGCGTTTGATGTGGGAATATAATTTTCACTCCAGTATTGATATCGAACGTATTAATAAAGTTTTTAATTTGAACTCTTTACCAAGTCTTTTAGAATCTGATTTTCCAGTTTTTTTTGTTTTCCGTTACACCATGTCATGTAAGATTGCACTGTCCTAGTTTTTGTATTTCCTTAATCGGTTGTTGTTCCAGCTAAGTAGATGATTGCTCTGCTATAGCAGCTCCTAGGATAATGGAGCTGCCATCTATCGTTGCCTAGAAACAACGTATTCCGTGTATTTGGTGTAGTCATGATAAATCTTGCTAATCTTTGATTCCTATCTTTTATTCAAGGATGCCAGCATTGTGACCTTTTTCTAGATGGGAGAGGGTCAGGGCGAATTGATTGATTCTCTGGAGGGGGGTTGAAATCATTTAATTTTAAAACTCGAAAAACTCTTGCTAGAAATTTTTCGTTTCCTGCAAGGGATCGAACCTGCGGTGCTGAGTTTTATAGACAAGCAATTTAGTTTAAAGTTTACTTTTTTTTTTTTAATTGTGTAAAAATATCTTGCTTTGCATTTTATCATATTTTGGTAAACTTTTTTCCGTTTAAAACCTTCGAAATTAAAATAAATCAAATAAAACTGGAGTGGCCTACACTCAAGATATATTTCATTTTAGATATATTACATAATGAATAAAAGTTCAAAGTATATTCGAATCGACAAAAAAATTATTTTCGATTTGGGGTGTTAGGTAAACTACCCCTTGCCCCTTTCCGAAAATGCCAAAAATTTATACAGCTCTTCATCTCCATAAACCAAAAGCACATACTGAATTTCATTTTGATATTCCATACGTTATAACCTGTAGAGCGTTTACAAAATTTAAGAGTAAGTAAAATACCCCTCCCGATTATGCCCAAAACTTATACAGCTCTTCATCTCTATAAACTAAAGCTACATACTAAATTTCGTTTTTGCATGTCGAAGGGTATGACCTGTAGAGCGTTCACAAAATTTGGGGGTAAGGAAACTACTCCTTGCCCTCTCCCGATTATGACCAACACTTACTAAATTTCATTTTGATATGTCAAACGGTATGACCTGTACAAACTCATCAAAAATAGTGGCATACACAGCCAACAGGCATCATCGCGAAAATAGTAAAAATAGATTCAGGAGACCTCTAAACGTATAAATTCATCAAAATCCCGACCTCGATTTTGTTAATGATTACTATAGTTTACCTTATATGTATTACGTAAGGTAAAGTAAAAATATGGTTTAGAATGCGATACAGATTATGCATTACAGTTAAATGAATTATTGACTTTTAATGCTTAAGTTCCTTATTAGAAAGATATAAAAATTACATACCATCAGAATGTAAGGAGTTTTCTGGATCCCTACATCCTACTTCAGCTTTCTTCAAATCTATCTACAGGGCAGTTTTAATTGAAGAAGTACATATTTTTTAATTTTTTTTTATTTTAGTTCTTACTGCAGTTATCAAAAATAACATTCATTTATATTACCAATACATATTTAAAAGTTTTTTTTTTTTTGTTTTTGTTAAGTGCATAGATATTTTTGTGGTTATTTTAGAATTTCTTATATCTTCATGCATTGATTGCAGCAACGGCTTTATTCCAGCATTTTTTTATTTTTTTTTAATTTTTTGTCGTTGTTCATGTATTCGTATGAACGACAAAACAACGGCAACAATAAGCAAAGACATTCATCATTATTTGAACAAATACCAGAATACATTTTGTGGTCGTTTATATCTTTGCTATTTTTTACTGCATGAACTGTTTGTCTACCCCAAATTTCCCATACATTATTTCATATTGTTTCATAGTTACACTATTACAATGTACTCGTCTGGTAGTACAGGCTGGTGTGTATTTTCATTGTTTGACAGTTATCCTGACATATTTAACATTTAACTGCAGGGTGCATAAAAAAAGTTTTTATTACGGATTGTTGATCATTTCTTGGTTTAGTTATTTTTTTCTTGTGTTTCCTTTCCATCTCTTTTTTTTACTGTTCGTATGAATTTCTTTCTTTTGTTTTGGTTTTTTAATTTCCTTATGAATCCCTTCGATGCTGTTGCTTTGCTTTTTTTCTGTGTTCCAAATTCCTAATACTCTTTAGTTAAGAGAATGAATAATATTTTTAGAAATTTGATTGCAAGTTTGTTGATTAATAGCTTTTGCAATGTAGCACAAAAAAAGTATTATGTATAAACTGAATGGCAGAGTTGTGTTCTTTTGTTTTTTTACATCAGTACAAGTTGATGCTGTGGCAAATATTTTTGTTTTTAAAATCCTGGTGACCATTATTGGAAAAATATTTCAAGGAGTTTAAGGGTAAATTATTTGAAAGTAAAGAGCAAATATTAAATCACTAAGAAAATAAATTATCTGCTTGACAAGGTTATGAAAACTGGCTTTTCTTTTGCAGATTGAAAGCTAAAGCTTTTGTTGAGAAGTGTAAGGTTTTCTATTTTAAATTAGTTTTTAAAATATTATTATTTTTTCTTTTTATTTTTCTTATTTTTATCCTAATTTTGGATTCTTATATATGAACATTATCCTATTAAGAACCAGAAACTATTGTATACCAAATTTTTATTTCGAAAATAGCTGTGCCCGCCTGTACAATATTTTGTTCGATTTTGCTTTGATGTTAATCCACACCAAATTTTTAAACTCTTACTTTTATAATGCTTCAGTTATTGTTTATGTATTTTCTTTGTATAGAGGTACCCATCCCTGGATAAAATTCTAAAATTTTAATAAAATTCAAAAAATATTGTAGAATTCTGCAAATAGTGTTTAAAATATAACGCTTTCAAAAATAAAACTTCCTGCCAAGTTTGCACTACCATTGAATCGGTTGCGTACTTTCACTGCTTTTTCTTTTTTTTCTCTTAGAAATGAGTTTTGTGAAAAAGACATATCCTATATTTGAACCTAGATACCAAAGTACCTCCCCACAAAATTTTATTAAAATTCATCCAGTAGTTTTTAAGTGATGCGAACACAAACAGACGGAGAGATAGGAAGACAAGAAAAAATTTTATTATATATATAGATTTAAAATTTTAAGTAGAATAATGCAGTTGATTTATATAATATAATTACTATGTATCACTGTGTTATATATCAACGCAAGGTTATAAGTAACAGTAGATTATGTTAGATTAGTAATTTTTTTCAGAAATATATGACTTGAATTGACACAACCTCTGAACGGAGAGATCTATTCTTATACAATTTTAGACTAACATAACTCCTTAAGATTCTAAACAAGTCGTAATAAATAGTTTTAATAGTTTATATTTCAATACCTAAAACGGAAAAGAAATAATTGGAGTTTCTTATAAAATTAGGTACCCCGTCTTTTTTAACAACCAGATTGTAAAATTATTTTTGGATTATGCGGCCAAGAAACAAACTTTGAATTCTGTTTACTTTTTTTTTCAAATTGTGTTTGGCCCTCAGAGGTACTTTGCAATAACGCCTATTCTATTTGGCGTCATCGACACAATACGACAACGTTTTGTGTCGACGGATCTAAATTGGTATTCCTTTGGTCAACATCATTATTTATTTATTTCTCTATTGCAAATTAAGTAATATAACAAGCCTCATAGGCCAATCGACGAGTTATCGATGACGATTAATTTTAATTCCGTATTTTGTTGTGTCGGCAACGATTTTGTCGTCTTGGTTTTAATAACGAATGAAGTTTCACAAAATCTAAAATGGAAAAGATTTAAATGAAAAGGTCGAATCAATTTGGAAAATTAGTTGAAGAAATGGATATTATACTAAAAGTTAACAAAACTCTGGTGAGTTTTAAAATTTAGGCTAATTTCAGATACCTTCACTTAATAGTGAATAAAATCTAGATTTATGCATCGATTTTGATGAAATATAGCTTATTTTATTTGTAATATTTACATACATATTTAGGAATAATTACAAAACTTTTATTTTATTGGGTTTTAATTTTATTTCATTTTTTAAAAGAAGATTTTTCTACAAAACAGTATTATCGATAAATCGTCGACGTACTCAACAGACTACATAAATTTCTTTTTTTGCAAAAATCAAAGGTTTTATTTAGTTTCATACACATATTGTATTAATTTGTTATTTTATTTAATTATATACTTAATTTAGAAAGAAAAGGCTAATATTTTTATTGAATAAATAATTGAATCGATAAAAAGTTTTATTAAATTTGTATCTGACACTAATTAAAACCTTTGATTGGTGCAAAAAATTTTCTCACTGTATCAGGAATACCAAATTATAATTGAATTCAAGACGTCGATGAAAATTGATGTCATTAATTTTGTTTTAAATTAGTTACTGCTTTAAACAGTTACAATTTCTTTATTTCGTTGTAAAAAAATTTACTTGTATCGAAGACGGTTTAATTTTTATAAATATAGACCTCTACCTAACTTTACCTTCTGGGACAACCCTTTAAAATAAAGAATAGTTTTTACATTTTCCGAAATCAGAGGAGTGTATATTTTTAACCAAACGAACTATCAGTACAAAGCTTGATACTGCTTTATTCTAAATTTTATCTAAATTGTAGCCAATATCTTAAAATAGAATCTGATGAGAATTAAGTCCACAACGTCTAAAAAATCTATGTTAAGATCGTCAAAAAATTAAAAAAAAAAAATAAATTCCTAACTTAATTTTCTCCCAAGCTACTATTACAGATAACCCAGATATTCTCAAGTGCTATTTAAATTGCAAAAAAGAGAGATGTATTCGGCCGTGTAGAATCTTCTATACCCTTCACCGCGGTGATTTTATTTATACAGAATAAGGTACAAAATTGGTTTAATTTTAAGACAAAGTCATTAAGAAGAAAGAACTGCGCTTTTTTCTACTAATCAGCTAAATCTCGTATAAGGTATATGTATATATAAAATTCCTTACCATGTAAAAATTGTATAGAAAATGTTCTACTAAAAAATTTAAAGAAATTTTTTTTGTAATTGTTTTTGTAAAAATTTAAGGATTTTTTTTTTAATTTTAAAACAGAATTTTTTTAATTTTATAGAACTTTTTTTTAAATTTTGTAGAACATTTTTGTAATTATTTTATTAAAATTTTTTTGTAAAAATTTTATAGAAATATTTTTGTGAAATTTTTCTTAGATTTTTGCAAAAGTTTTTTTTAATAAAAAAAAATTTTGAAAAACTTTTTTTTAAAAATTAAAAAAAAAATTTTAAATATTTACAAAATATTTAAAAAAACTTTTACAAAAAATCTAACAAAAAATTACTTTAAAATTTTTATAAAAAATTTTCAATAAAATAACGAGTGATTTTTTAAGAGCTTGAGAACTTTTTTTTAAAAAAAAACGCATAAAATTTGCAAAATCTCATCGGTTCTTTATTTGAAACGTTAGATTGGTCCATAACATTTACTTTTTGAAGATAATTTCATTTAAATGTTGACCGCGGCTGCGTCTTAGGTGGTCCAATTTTGGGCAACTTTTTCGAGCATTTCGGCCGGAATAGCCCGAATTTCTTCGGAAATGTTGTCTTCCAAAGCTGGAATAGTTGCTGGCTTATTTCTGTAGACTTTAGACTTGACGTAGCCCCACAAAAAATAGTCTAAAGGCGTCAAATCGCATGATCTTGGTGGCCAACTTACCGGTCCATTTCTTGAGATGAATTGTTCTCCGAAGTTTTCCCTCAAAATGGCCATAGAATCGCGAGCTGTGTGGCATGTAGCGCCATCTTGTTGACACCACATGTCAACCAAGTTCAGTTGTTCCATTTTTGGCAACAAAAAGTTTGTTAGCATCGAACGATAGCGATCGCCATTCACCGTAACGTTGCGTCCAACAGCATCTTTGACAAAATACGGTCCAATGATTCCACCAGCGTACAAACCACACCAAACAGTGCATTTTTCGGGATGCATGGGCAGTTCTTGAACGGCTTCTGGTTGCTCTTCACTCCAAATGCGGCAATTTTGCTTATTTACGTAGCCATTCAACCAGAAATGAGCCTCATCGCTGAACAAAATTTGTCGATTTCGAACATTTCGAACCGAACACTGATTTTGGTAATAAAATTCAATGATTTGCAAGCGTTGCTCGTTAGTAAGTCTATTCATGATGAAATGTCAAAGCATACTGAGCATCTTTCTCTTTGGCACCATGTCTGAAATCTCACGTGATCTGTCAAATACTAATGCATGAAAATCCTAACCTCAAAAAAATCACCCATTACTTACAAAAAATTTCTACAAAATTTAAAAAAATGTTCTATAAAATTTAAAAAAAAAAATCTTCTATAAAATTAAAAAAAAATTCCGACATCGCTTAATTAATATTTTTTATGTATAAGGATAAAGCATATATATACTTTAGGGTACGTCCTAGAAGGTCAACCTTCCGTATCTCCACTCAAAGACATCTCTGCTTTTTCGCTGTAAAATTTCATTAAGATATATTCCTTAAGCTTAAAAAGCTGCATATAAATTGTTAAGAAAAAACAGATATTAAAGAAAAATTGTAGGTGAATTAAATATTGTTGTAGAAAATCACTTTTTGCAATAAGAATGTATTTACATCTTAGCTTAAAAAAGGAACTTATAGTTAGAAAATCCCCATTTTTTATAAAATGTGAAAAGAAAAACAAATTCCTAAAAATATGTAAATGAAAAACTTAATTATGAAGAAAATATTTAAGAAAAATTACTGCTACCAACCATTAAATCTCCTACACGCCTTTAAGTATGCTTTAGTATTTTCCACCGTATCTTCAGTAGACTACAATGTAATAAAAATCAATTTATTATGACCAATAATAGTTATAACAATTTTTTAAATTTATTTTTAGCTTTATTTAAAGTCTTTCTCAGGCTGTGTTTGTGTAGGTCTGTACCTGAGTGGGTGTGAGTAGGTTGTTTAAGTATTTTTAGTATTTATTAGCAGGTGACTTGTATTTGTAAACACTTTGTCGTTGAAAATCAACAATGACAGTAAATCTTTCAAATACTGACTGATACAAGTCACAAACATGACACGTAAAACATGCATTCATTCTTTTGCAAAATCCTCACCAACACACACACACACAAATTTATTCACTTACTATTTTCATTGAAATACACAATAAAAACTGAATAAAAAATGTATAAACTAAAAAGTAGTGAAAAAATACAACTACACGAATGTTAGGACTTAGAAATCGCAAATAAGACATCGGAGTGCTAAAATGTACTCACCAAAAAATGAGAGAGAATTTGTGAAGAAAACGAAGAGAATAAATATTTCACCACACAACTCAAATAACCCCTAAATATGTGAATGAGAGCGAAGTCAGTGAGTACTTGACACCTCTATTTCACTGTGGTCTGTAATTTAAAACAAGGCAGACAAAATAATTTGGTCTTAACAGATTTTTAGGATATGTTAAAAAAGCTTTACAACTGCTAGATATAAAAACAACTGCTAGATATATTTAAAACAGAATATTTATATTTTTTAACAAAACATATTGAGGGTAAATAAAAACGCTGTTTATGAAACTTTTCAGTTCAAATTATTTAAAAATCCAGTATTTGAGAAGTGCAATGCAGCAAACCAAAGAATTAAAATGACTAGTGTTTCCTAGAATAAATAGTGGACAGCATCTTCAATATCTATCACCACATATTAGGAAAGAATAATAAATATTATTTTTTTTGTGAAAATCCCGTTTTTTATAAAATTTCTAATTTTTGACAAAATTTTGAAAATTGCGATTTTTTGTAAATTTAGATTTTGTTTAATTTTCTAAGATAGGTAGTAGGTCATCCGCTGTCAGGCAGAAGCGTGTACTTCGCCGTAACTGAGTGGTGGCCGGTAGCAGGCTCCTGGAAGATCTTGTGTCCGGTGTGAAACCGGCTATATTAAGTCGTGCGAACTCTCCAAGAGGTGGGGATGTTAGACTCTGATGGAACTTCGGCTTTTATTAAATGAATGATGAATACGTATACCTCTTAAAAATTACTCCTAACTTTTAAGCACGGAAGCCATAAAGTTGCTTGAATATAAAGAGGATCTCAAGATGAATATCTGAGTTAAACAGGTCACGAACACTTTCAGACTTGCTTGCTTGTAAAAGGCAGAGATGGTAGCGAACATTTTGTAGAATGTCCAGCACTGGCTAGCACAGGCCATACAAGAAAGGGAAGACACAAGTGCAATGTAGTACCATTAGGGAACTAATCATTGACGAAAATGCAACAGACTCCGTGATAAGAAAGCATATAGACGTACTGAAATTGTTGAGTCTAGTGTAAAGGTCGTAAATCGGATCTAGAAGGGGATTAATATTAAAATAGCAAAATGTAGAAAGTTGAGAGTTAACAAATTTCATTCACTCAGTTACATTTTATATCACTATGACGAAACAATTCAAATTAACAACAGTTTGCTTTAAATGAAAATTTAAATAAAAAAAAAATTATTTAATCAGCTTAAGTCATATACAAGGACCAAGAGCTTAAGTCAACTTAAGAAAAATTTAAGTTACTGGCACCTTTGAAATCTCCGTACTCCAAAGTACCCATCCTACTACTTTCTACTTTCTTTTAAATTAATTTTTAAGTTTAAAATTGCTCTTCCAAAAAACTTAAATATCAGACTTAAGTACTTTTTCCTTATTGCCATAGATAATAACAGTGGTTTCGTCAATATTAATATTATCAGCAACATTGATTACTTTATCATTTTATTTTTTAAAATTTATTTAGCTAGATTTAAGATTTGCCCCACAGTAATTTAATGAGAATACTATTTTTTTGAATTTCTCTTATAAAAATGTTTTTTTAATTTAATATTCGTAGGCTAAGAGAGCTTTTAATATATTGCACCAAGATTTATGAATCTTTTTCGCAGAATTAACATGTTTACAAATCATTTACGGCATTTTTACAGACATATTTTTGTTTTTGGGCCAAATCAATAAAGTTTTTTATTTATTGTTTTTAGGTAAAACAAGGTTTAACTTAGTTTGAAAATACAAATTTAAAAATATATCTCAGGATAGTGTTGCAATGAGTCTGGTGTTAAAAAACAGCACTAAGTTAAAGACGATAAAAAACTAAGCTATTGATTTTTGTTATGAATTAAGATAATATATATAGTTATATATATATATAAATATTCAAGACTTGGCTTGACAATGATGTTCATGCAGCGAAAACGCTGGCCAATCATACCCAACCAACAGGCAGTGTTGCACAGGTCGGAACAAGTTAAATTAAATTAAAAAGTTAAGATGAATCCTCATCAGGATTCATCTTAACTTTTTAGAGTTCTATACCAAAGCGCTAATACAGTACCCTATTCCAGTACTATTTTATATTAGCACCATCTATCTGTCGCAGGATTGTATTTTCCGAACAGTATTTAATAGACACTTAAAATGTTCAAAACATATGTTGTACTATGGCCGCTGCATATATGAAATATATAGGATTTGTTGACTAATAATTTTTTGGTTTAATACCTCTCCTGCAAGTGCAGTGTACGGTGGTGTGAAACCATGTCTGCGTAAAACTTTCTCATGCCAATTTTTTTGTATTTCTATAGCGGTTATAAAAATACAAATTTAAAATATTAAAGCAGTATTTTAATTTTTAATTTCTTAATTTTTAAAGAGTTTCATAATATTGTTCTCTATACATTTTTTTAAATTGCTTAACTATGTGTTTTTAACACTTTGAGCCCCACGTGCCCACCCGAGGTCATTTTTTTTTTTTCTGCAGCGGTAGACCGCGTGCTGACGAAGGGTTGTTCTTTAGTTGACAACCTTAAATTTAGTTCACGTTTTTTTAAGCTTTGGCAGACCAAATTAAAAAGTCCAAGTCAAAAATGTTTACATCCTGAGGCCGAACTAATTTTATTTCAATGGTAGATGTATGCAGAACGTTTCCACCGGAGATCACAATGTCAGTAAATGAAACACGACGTATGACCACGGGTGGTCACGATGTCCCATAAAGTAAATCTACTAATGCCCACGGGTGGTCATATTGTCCCAAATCGTCAAAATATAAGTGTCCACCGGTGGGGCACGCGGGGCTCAAAGTGTTAAAAAGGCTTCAGAAACTGAAACAACTGAAACAACTTATTTGTCGTTTTTATTTGTAATTCTACTTAAGTATTTTTAAAATAAAATAAAATTTAATAAAATGTTCTTTCCTAAAAGGTTGGTTCTTTAAAAGGTACATTGTTTTAGATTTTTAAAGGTCCTTGTTAAAAAATGCTTTTTAAAATAGCTTGTATGAAATCAGGATAAAGCTCAGATCAAATTCTGCAATAGTAAGTATCATGTTTGTAATTTATCAGACTGCCGCTTTGGACCACATTAAAGGACTTAGATTCGTACCGACACTGTCTGCTGGGATATTCAAAGTTTTTTTTTGATCAAATGAAAACAGCAGATAATTTTTCGTTATACCTATTAAGACCAGGTTTCACAATGAGTGGTAAAGCGGCAGAGCGATGAGCGGAAACAAATTAAAACATTGTGTCTATTGTACTCAGAAATAAAAGTTGTTCTAACTTTTAATTGAAGTCTGAGCAATAACAAGTGATATTCTCTTTATTGATCTACTTTGCATTTGATAAATTATTATATGAAAATACATTTTTTTAAGTCAGTCTTTTTATTCTCTCTCATTTAAAAGATCAATATTAATTAGAAATTAGTTGATAAATGTTAAAGAAAAAAATGGGGAATGTAATGCATTTTCTGGATCGCTACATGCGTTTTTTTTAAGACTACAATACCTGTGCAAAGGTTTTCGCTTGTGGAACCCGTAATTTGCAGACTAGCGCGCTACCAATCGGCTATCGAGACAATCTATGCAAATATATTTACATAACAAAGTTTGGTTTGATATTCGATTATTAACAATTAAAAACGAACTTTAGGGCAAAACAAATAAACAAAAAGTTGCTCTTATTGATAACCGAAGATTGGCTGAAACAACAACGAAGATTAGCTGTGATAGAAGGTACTGCATACGTTAAGGCATGTTTTATTTTTTAAAGTGGGATATTTTAAATACGGTTGAGCAACAGACGGTGCTGTTATAAAATAATGCCAAATATGAATTGAAAGTGGGATATTTTGAATACGATTGGGTAACAGATGGCGCTGTTTTAAAATACTGACAAAATATGAATTACTCACTGCCAAATAACCAATTTAATAAAATTGATTTGTATTTTTACTTTGTGAAATTACAATGTTATTAAAATATTTCGAACATCTTTTTTAGACTTTTACAAAAATTTTTAGAATTTTAGAATCTTATATACATAAAAATGATGTAAAAAATGTATAATAATTCATAAAGTGAGAAGGGCTAGGCTGATTTCTGTAAAAATTTTTTTGTCAGTTATTCGTATTTTCGAGGAGAAGGTCTTTACGGAAGAAAATTTTGGAAAATCCTTTTGGAAAAGTCGGAAAATTGGAAAAATCGAAAAATCGAGTTTTTGTATGAAATTTTGTTCTTAAAGTGTAAAGCATGGAAAATTGCGGAAAATGCGGAAAATGCAGTAAATTGGAAAAATCGAAAATTGATTTTTTGTATGAAATTTTGTGTGCAATTATTCCTTAATGCCTTCCCAAATGAAAAAAAATTTAAAGTTCTTAGTGTAATGAAACGTCTTACAAAACAACCGCTGTAATACACCTCATTGGCGTCAATGCCAAAATCCGATAGAATGCGTTATACACTGACTGAAGAAAAAACCAAACAAACCAAAACAAGAGAGTGAGTAAGAAATCACTCACATTCTTATTAGAGAAGGCATCGTGTAAATTGGCAGTTAGACTGTGCTCAATTTGACAGGTGTAATTTTCGCACTGTCATTTTCTACACCAAATGTGCTACTTTTATTGCTGATTCCGGATTATTGTAAATCACTCATTATATCCACATACGGTAAAAGCATTACAATTAATTGAAATTCAGTGCAATATTTATCAAAACATTCATTCTTAAAGAAAATAAGTTTGTGTGAAAAAAGTGAGTTTATCTAATTGGATTCCGAGCATTCATACAGAAGCCTTTATTTGTTTGTTTGTTTTTTGTTTGTCTTGTTTTTTTTTTGTTTTTTTCTTTTGTTTGTTTTTTTCTTTTGAATTGGATTAGTCAAAAACGTCTTTATTGGTTTTCAGGGAGACTTATTTGCTTCACTAATGCGTCCTATTACACGATCAAACCTTGGACGACGTACACGTCGTGCAATAATTTCTCAGAATGTCCATGATGATCAAACAGAAGAGGAACGTGCACACCAAAATGAATGGAGACGAGCCCATATTGCACAGCTTCGCGCTGCACAATCACAACCTCAAATTCGACAAAACAATACCAGAAGAAGAGCAGTCGTAAATGTTGACTTGAATCGGGCTGCTTTTGGATACGATTCTTCAATCGCCTACAAAGACCTTCGCTGCATTGATATCGGTTCATTGTCTGTCGTTTGCCAGCATTGCCATGCATTGAAGTTTCAATCGGAAACCTCCGGCTTATGCTGCGCTGGTGGCAAGATGAAATTGCCTGTTTTCCCACCTCCGCCAGAGCCATTGTATTCGCTTTTCTATGGCAATACAATTCAATCAAAACATTTCCAATCGAATATACAAAAATATAATGGAGGCTTTCAAATGACGTCATTGGGAGCCGAAGTTGTTGATGAACCCGGCTATAATCCGAGTTATAAGGTAATGCCACCAAACGAAGATCATAAGTTCCTTCAGATCTATTTCGTTCGGATCAACTAGATCAACGAAAATGCATTTTTCTACAATTTGTTTTACAGAAGAGTATTTATGATCTTTAACACTGGAATTAAAAGCAGCGCTTCATAGATGACAATAACAAATACAAAGGTACTAGTGGACATCAGTTTATATAAATTTTTCTACACAATCTTCCTTATAATAGAACAAAACTTCTTTGATGCTGATTTCAAAACATGTGATGAATTAAGTTATTTTTTAAAAGATGATTTTTTTATTTTAACTCACGAACTAATTCAGATATTGCTAGACTTTTAAGTAGACCACAGCTAAAGCTGAAAGCATTTACTAGGTCATTTACACATTCTTTATATTGGTTTGTTTAAAGACACAATGCACAAGAGCTATGATGGCGAATACGCAACAAAAAATATTTCTTAACAAGTAGGAGAGTAGCAAAGACTACCAGATTTAATGCCGGTAGAAAGAAGTTTTATATGAAAGACAATAACCTATGGAATCACTTTCATTGCAAAACATTACCTACACATTTACTTAGATAAAATGTATTCTTTTTGTAATTTTATTTCTCTCGTGGTGAAAAAATATGATTCATAACAAAACTCTTATACCTGTATATATATATTATTTAAAATTGCTCTCATTTTTGTCATAATCCACCACCTTTCAGTTAAATATACTCTCTTTGAGTAAAAATAGTGGTTAGAAAAGCCAGTATTTTCTCGCGTTTCCATTTATGAGTTCAACTTAATGACGAAAAGTAAATTCCTTTGGACGACGATGATGTTTTATGCCAAACGAATATTTACCGTTCCAAATCAGTTAACTCGGAAACGTGGTCATGTTAGTTTTAAACGACATAACGAAGCGGCAATATGAAGTTATTTGCAAGCAAAAACCAAATATGTTTTCTTTCTGCTGGGAAATGCTAACAAACATTCATTAGCAAGCAACAACAAAAATGCTAAAAGGGAAACAATAGTTAAATCACATACAGTGGAGTAAAGTGAACATCATACGTTACTTTAAAAGTTATACCAAAAAAAAAATCTTTACCAAATTTTATGAATAAATAATTAATTCTTCATTAATTTAAATTGCTTGCTTAATTAGAAAATAGATCGTGTATAGAAAAGTTTAAACAGGCAAAAAAAAAATCTAAAAATATGTTAAATAAGACAAAAGAAGCTTTAGCAGTGATTGCCCCAATTTACGTGAGGGTGCGTGTGTGTAACATTAAATGAATAAATAAATCGACATTTTAATTAAGAAACGAAAGAAAATAGCTAAAATAACTAAAATAACTAAAACAGTAAAATCATGATTCTTGTTCGCTCTACAACGTGTACAACAAACACAAAATACATAACAAGTTGAAAAGAAAACCCCAATAAAATTTGTTAGCACAATTTATAAAATACCAAAAGTGTGCAAACGCAAATCCATTCAGAACCACAACTGCACACATTCCCTCACTCACTTTCACTCTCTAGCAATCACATGCAAAATTGCTAGAGAAAAAACATAAAAACAAAAACTAAAATAAATTTAGAAAAATTTGTTAGTGCAGTTTTGCTAGTAAAATAAATGTACAACTATACGTATATTTGGTAAATAATTATATAAATGTGTGTGTATATGTAGTTATAAAAGTGCATTGGTCTCTTAACACATCAATACCATATGCTTGCTGTACATGCAAATGTTAATGTCCGTATGAGTGTGTGTGCGTACTTTTAAATGTGCAAATGTTAACCTGGTTTTAATGAAAATATTTTTTTCTTTTTAGTGAAAATAATTTTTTAATATTTTTCCTGCATAAGTGTAGTTAGTGTATGATACTAAATAAAAAGCTAACAGCTTACTTATATTATGTAGGCGTACGTAAGTGTATCTGTGTGATTCTGATATTTGTACAAGAGTATATGTTAACAGAGCATTTGTGTCTGAAGGAAATACAGCCATTTGTAATTGGAAAACATATGAAAAATGTACAACAAAATTAATGAATGAATTAATAAAAAAATCAGAAAACTCAAATCAAAAAATTTTCATAAAATAAGTCTTTATTATAAACTAAATATATCAATGGTTATGTGTACTTGACAGCCGGAAATCATTTTTTTTGAACTACGTTTATAAATTCACATCGTAGGAAATAAATATGTATATTGGAAAAAAGAATCAATTTCCTCTTAACATCTAGAAAAAAAAGTATTGAAAATCTCCGAATAAAATGGTATGTTAAAGAAATTTTTTTCTTAAACAATATACATAAGTTGTTATCAAATAAGAAAAATAATCCAAAAATATATTTATAATAAACCTTATAATTTTTAAATTGTTATCTTAAAAAAAAAATAGTAAATAAAATTGTAAAATATTTTTTTATATAAAAAATAAATATATCCGATTGTTTCGCTAACTACATTGTCATTAAATAAAATAAAGGTTTTTATAAACATATTCGATATATTACACACTGTGTAATTTTTTAAGTCATGGCAAAATAACCATATACGGACACCACTACGTTATAAAAGACCAAAAAAAAGACACCTGTCTCCCAGTTTTGCCCAAAGTCCTCCAGGTTTTTTTTATGGGCCCTCAAAGATGTGGGGCCTCGATGTCATTTTTGCAAAAAAATGATCATTTACTCAAGCTCATATATTGCAAACCGTTTGGAATTTTGATATACTCTCTGAGGCAAAGTTGTAGCTCTTGTCATAAAGAACAAAAATTGTGAACATATAAAATAGTTGATGTAATTTAATGTATATTGCCAAACTTTTGAACCGTAACAGAGAGACGGTTGAAATTCACAATGAACCTGTATATCTAAGTCCTTTATAACATCAAGTATATAATTTAAATTTGGAAACTAAAGGGTGTCCCCATAATTGATATAATTTAACCTATCTAGCCCTATCTTTTGAACCGTTATAGTTAAACACTTGAAAATTAGACAGAATCTCCACTACTATGTCCTGTATAATAACATTTATAAATATTTAAAGTTATAAAGGGTGTCTCAATAGTTGATGTAAATTGATGCATATGGCCAAACTTTTGAACCGTTTTAGACAGACATTTTAAATTTACAAATCTGTCCTTTAAAATAAGTATTTAATTTAAAATTGTACATTAAGGGTGTCCCCTAGGTGATATTTTTTAAGCTATATGGCCATATCTTTGGAACCTTTACTTTATATTACTGTGTCAGTAATAATAACTGTAAAAAAATAAAGTGTGTCCTCATATCTGACGTAATTTGTCGTTATGAATAGACATTTGAATGTACAGAACGTATATTACTTGTCCGTTAGAGGAAAACGTATAGAAGTATTTGATTTGAGTACTATTTCTTACAGATTACTTCCTTTTAAATTTTTAGTTTAGAATTGATGCACATATATTTGTTTTGTAGTCGGTTTTTTTTTAAGAATTATTAACAAATAGCTTTGGTTATATAGGAACAAACTTAACATATTTTTTTTTAATGATAATATTTTGTGGTTAAAATATTTTAGAATAACAAAAAGACTTTATTTATGGTTTAAAGTACAGCAAAAATTGTATACTTAAAACCCAACATGTTGCATTTTTTTAGTGTAGCATTACTTAATGCAGCATTTAACCAAAACTGGTAAAGCATGATCGAAGTAATATTTAAAGCAATTCAAATTTACCAATCTTAACAATATATTTTTTAAGAAAATATATATTATGGTTTTTGTGACCATATCACAACAATGTTTTTTTTTTGTGCGAGTGCTTGATTATTTAGAAATTACATTACATACATTTTCGATTAAAAAATGAGTTAATTTGTGTTGATTAATCCAAATTCGAAAATTTATATTTCTTGAATTTTTTTTTACTGGGCACTTTTTATTTCTTATCGTTGATTGACAATTTCCATTGTATACTGAAATATGTGAACCAAAAGACTGTCGAAATACTTAGTATATACAATACAATAAGCGCCCTTGCTGTATCTCTTAAACCATAACGAACAAACACTTGAAAGTTTAAATAGGTTAAACTACTAGGAGACTGTAAAAAGTAATAACAAAAATATTATATAATTGAAAAGGAAAGAAAAGGGTGTTCCCCATCTAATAATCTCATTTTTATATATAAATTTTAATTAAAACTGCTTGAAGTATTGATTATCTTACACCAGGGTTTAAAAGGGATTATTGAAGTCGTCTGCTTCGATATTCTCCCGACATAAAAAAAAAATAAAACATAAATTTTATAATTGCTGCCAAGATGAGTGACTTTAGGAAATTATAGTGGATATTTTTTTTGCATAGAGCCCACCATTAGACCCTCCTTATCATAACAGGTACAGGTTTCATCCATCGCACAATTTGGAATTGAGTTAGTTGTTGGGTTATTCTCAAGTTATAAAAAGTCTGCGAAGAAAACTGACAGTTTTTTTAAAAAAATTCTTAACAAAATTATCTCTCAAATTTGCACTATTTTTGCATATTAGAAAGTTATAAAAGTTGTAAAGTTATCATCACTCTTTAAATCTAATGATGTTTTCTTAGAAAACAAATTTTTTTTTTTTGAAGTTATAATATTTTTTTAAATTCAACTCCTGTGTCTTTCTAAATACATCTTAACCTCTCTTTGTGTGTTCTTCTCTAAAAATTTAACTTTATTAAAAAGAAAAGGCAGAGAATTTTTTGCTCCGTAAAAAATCACGGTGTTACACTGCAATATGAAAAGTTTTTGTTTACAAAGGGTTATTCAAGTAGAGATACTTTTTTCAATAGCCTTTTTTGACAGGTCACGTGTGAGTCGTGTCATGCTATTGTTTGCCATTTCATAATAGAAAGACTTACGCCTGAATCGCTTCGCTCTATGGGCTCTCGAAAAGTTCCAAGAAGATCCGAAATTTTCGAGGAAAATTTTTTTTTTTTAGCGATGAGACCCATTTCTCATTTCTGGCTCAATGGGTATGTAAACAAACAAAATTGCCGCATTTGGGACGAAGATCAACCTGAAAAGATTCAAGAGCTGCCACTTCATCTAGAAAAAACAACGGTTTGGTGTGGTTTGTGGGTCGGTGGAATTATAGGTGCGAACGTAACCGTCAATGGCGACCGTTATCGTGCCATGATAACCGACTATTTCATGCCTGAAATTGAAGTCCGTTATCTTGACGACATTTTGTTACAGCAAGACGGCGCCACTTCCCACACATCACTTTAATCAATTGATTTATTGACATAACATTTCTGTGAGCACATAATTTCGCGTTTTGGGCAGGTAGGTTGGTCACCAAGATCGTGTGATATCACACCGTTTGACTTTTTCCTGTGGGGATATGTAAAGCCTAAAGTTTATGCGAAAAAACGCGCTTCGATTCAGGCCTTGGAGGAAACCATCATGGGAGTCATTCATCAGTTACCAGTCAAAATGCTCGAACGAGTCATCGAAAATTGGACTGAAAAATAAATGCCAAAGAATGTCCTTTCAAATGATAATAAATATTCTCCATTAAATATGTTTTTTTTCTTTAAAAAAGTAGGGAACCTAGAAATGGATCATCCCTTATATGCTTCTTCTTTGTGCACAATAAGACAGACTTTTAAATAATTTTTAATCAAAAAATGATAAAAGTGCAAAAAATCAAATTCTAAAGCTATTTTATAAAAGCTTAAATCTGAATGCTTAATTTGGAAATTTCACAAATAACTTATTTCTTTAATTCATTCGTTTTCTAAGACAATTGAGGACAATTAAATCGATTTTTTTAACTCTATTCCGTAACTCTAGTTTTTAATAACAAAGTTTTCATTATTTGAAACAAGAAATATTATTATTAAAAACTAAAATTACTGAACAGATGTTTTGTTATCAAGATTAATTTCAGCACCGAGCCGTGTTAGCCCTTATCTGACGGTGTTATTACTACCGAGTGAAAATAAAGTGTAAACTAGCATCCCCCCATTGCGTAATACAGCACATAATACGATAGTACCTATATATGTGTGTAATAGCACTTATAACGCACTAAAATTTACTGCACAGTAACTATGATAAAGCATTACAAGGCTGGACCCATGTCCTAACATCTTGTTTAGGGATTGGAAACCATCCAACTCCATCTGTTATAAACCATTGAACAATTATTTATCATAATGTTTTATTACTACCAAATACTGCCAATTTATAGCCGCAATTTCATAATAATCGGTTTAATAGCAATCTGAAGCAGCTAAAGTATGAGCTCGTAATATGAGATTCTTAATAGTTTTCCCAGGTTTAAAATTTTCATAAAAATTCCTGAATTATTATCGATAAATTTTTAAATTTTTATATAGTTGATGGACCAGGTAGTTAAAGTGGTTACTTTTAACAATTAAGTTCGAACGTCTATCTACTGACTCCATTATCAGACCGTCGTTACCAAGCTATATTTTTTGTAAAGTTTAATTTTCACGGAATCCCAAAGTAACTGTAAAATAAATAGAAATAGTTTTCCATAAAAATGTAATAAAGAAATATATATTATTTTTTAAATTTTAAATTAAAAACTACTTAGGCTAGTAGGCAGTATTCTATCATATCAGTCTGGAGGTTGAGGGATCTATTCGCAACTAACACTCTGGGTGTTTTACTACAATGAGTGATGGTATTTGTTGCTACGCTCGATAGTTGAAGATAGAATAAAATCTGAATTTTTTTTTTTGAAACATTTAATAAATAAATAAAAGATATTAACTTTTTTATATTTCAAGGGCCTTGCGGTAATTTTTTTCTTGGTGTAATTATTCTACTTGTTATAAAATATATTTTTTTGTATTTGAGCTTCAGACTCTAACTCGGCCTCTTCAGCTGAATAAATTTCTCATGAAAAATGGGCTGATTAAAAGTAGTTTCTAAAATGATCGAAGGATTAAAAAGAAAAATGAAAATATTTTTGATTAATTTTAAAAATATACATATTTCCATAAAGTTTAAAATGTATGTATGTGTGGGAACGAGAACAAATCGAAAACATGTAGTAGTTTGTGTGTTTCTTCAGTGTAGTTACACGTAATTGTTCTAAGAAAATAAACTAAACATCTATTTCCACATTTAAAATGACTTGCCACCTCCTTATTCCGTTATCAGATCCTCGTTCGAGAAATAGATTTTGTAGATTGTTGTATTTTCAAGGAATCTTAGTGTTTTTTAAAATCATTAAATAAAAATATCTCTAGTTCATATTATTGATAAAAGCTGACAAAGAGTTCGAAATAGAAGTACATAAAATGATTTTTTGTCTAAAAGTTTAATTACATAATTTACGTTGTTTGTATTTGTTATTTATTTAGAAAAATAAATAATTATTTCCATTAATTTAATTTCAATTATTTAATTCTACGGTGACTTTCAATTATTTGTCCCTGTCCTTTTGTGTTAGGCAATTAAATTTAAATATACTTTTGTTGCTCATTCTCATTCATTCCAATGACTCAAATCAGTTTATTTTCGTAAATTTATTTAACTTACATTATTTCTTTTAAATACTTGTTTTAATTTAAAAAGTTTCTCTTGATTATCCTTTGAGCTGCTTTCGAAAGTCTCTAGTTTGTAATTAAATTTAAAACATCTTAACAAAAGCAGCAGCCAAAATACAAAATAAATCTTTCAAAGATTTAATTTGTTTTATTTTCTTTTTCAAGTTGTTGGAATTGTAATTGTGGAAGAATTACTTTTACATTAAATTAGATGAACATGTTGCCTGGCGTCTGTATCCACATTAGATAAGAAATTGTTTTATAATTTTTCTAAATTTTTCAGTCTTAAGAAAAAAGAAATAATTTTATGTATGATTTTTTTATTTTCGTTTTAAAACAAAAGGTTTTTAAAAGTTTTGGAATTAATGCAATGAAAAAGTTGCGTAAGATTACAAATGTTATCAAGATGGTTTATTAAGAGATTAATTACAAAAAAATATAATTAGTATGTTTTTTTTTGTTTTGTTTGAATTCCTATACAAATTATAAAACAATTTAAACGTAATTAGCTAAGTGAGCAGAATTACTTTATATCAGGAGAATAATTTTCTAAGCCCTGGCTGACATTTTAATAAAATAATTTGTATTGTATAATGAATAAAAATTTTAAACGATAATTAATTTAAAGTAAAAAAAATTAAAATAAAAAATATTATAAAAAATTTACATAGAATTTATCTGAATACCATAAAACAAAGGTGTGGAATTTAATAATAAAAGTGATTTACTACACAACTAACAAAGATTTTAGACAGATCGACAGACGATTTTCATAAATAAAATTATTAATTAATACAATGTAAATATGATTAATTTTACTCAACTTTTAACCAATTTAAATTTAAGTAAATAAATTTTTTTATAATTTATTTTTCACAATAGTAATTCTGAATATTGAATATTTTTTCTTATTAATTGTAAGGAAAAACTGGGAAAACTAAACACAACCCAAAGTAGATAGAAGCGACGAATGCTGATGACGGGATATAGTGATCCAGAATAATACATTACCTTCTGCTAAATGTAAAATGTTCCAATTTTTTCTTTAAAATCAATTACTTTATTTGTAAAAAATATAAAAATAAAACGACCTTAATTATTTAATATTATGCTAATTATCCATAACGTTTTATAATAAAAATGCAATTTATTTGTTGGGGGAAAAGAGCTAGTTCCCAAATGTATTTCACTAGTTGCTCAGGCCAGTTCATCAGGAAACCTTTTTCCTAATTTTAGAGAAGCCAAAAATACTCTATAAGTAATAAAATTCTACAAAACACAATGAGAAGTATTAATGTTAATAGAATAATATTGCAGAATATTAAAGTCTGACTTTAAGAACTAATTTGCGTGTTGGAAAGGTATTCTGTTAAAAACAAATTTTTTTTCTTGAATAAATCTTTAATAACACTGTCCAACAGCATTTTTGGAACAGAATAGCGACCCTATAATTCTGAAAGGGTATGTTGAGTAGATCATTTTTGTAGAACAAACTTATGGTCCACCACGTCTGAGTTTTTTTTTACAGTGGGTCAAAATTTTAATTTTTTGGTCGAAGGAAGCATTCTACTATATGAAAAAATCCTGTAAGTTAATGTCTGAGAGAATTCTTCTGGTCAGAGTTGTATTGTGGACTTGTATGAGGATTATTTTTGTGGAAGATCTTAACCTTCTAAATTTTTATTATTAATACAAAATTTGGTACATGATGCATGTATAAGCTAGGCTAAATCGAATAGTTAAAAGTCCTTGTTTGAAATAGTTTTTGCTTCTCCTATTTATTTGGCAATTGCTAGTACACATAAGAAAGAACCTCCTGTTAAATTATTTATCGTTAGCATGCTGAATTCCTACAAATGAATTTCAATAAATAAATATTTCAGAAAAAAAGTCATGAAATACTTATTTGCCAAAAATATAATAATCGAAATAATCACTATGGGGAAAGCATATCCCGATCGCTATTTCTCTAGTATTTAACTAGCTCTAACTAACCTGTAAAGTTTTCCCAACTTTCTTTAATCTTAATAGACTACATGAGAAATTCAATCAGTCTGGAAACAAAAATTTCTAAATAAAAAACCATTTCGATTTAATTTTTTTTTTCAATTTTCCACAAATATTCATTATTCTTTAAAGAAATATTTATATAATAAATTTCATTTGTGGGAATTCAGCATAAATAAAGATAAATAATTTTAAAGTATAATTCCAAATAAGCTTTTTAATCGTTTAAATTTTTAGAATGTTTTTACTACCTGTAAAAAATGGTGCTGTAGTTTAGGTAGTTAACCTTCGACTACCAATCAGGTATGTTGGCCTTAGTCGGAGAGATAAACAGCTTCAAAGCTAATGTGCTAAAGGGCGCGCTGGAACACTGTTTTAAAAAATAACCACCCGTCTACAATAGGCATCACTTTGTCTTAACATTAGACAATTTTTATATAAAAAAACAATATTTTTAATACTGTTTTGTATATGAAGTTTGGCTTGTTGAAGGCTAATATAGACGGGTGTTGCCAAAAATGATGCTTATCTTACTTCATTTATTTCACCATCTATATTACCGCTACTCTATCAATTTCACAATGAAAGTTTCGCAACTTGTAGGCAATTGTTAGGTATCCATTGCCTAAATATTACTTCTCTTTCGAAAACAAATTAAACTTTATTTGTATGTTAATAAGTAGTTCGACTAATAAAATTTTAATATATAATAATAAAAAAATTTACACTTCGTAGATATGCATAATATCTACGATTTTTTAATTTTTAAAAATTTTAATTGGGTAAAATTTTTATGTTTTTTTACTTTTTTTCTTTCGGAAAAAAAGTTGAACCTTATTTGGACAAAGTTTTTAATTTAAATATTTTAATAAAAAAAAACGTTATCCCTTGAGAGCACTAAATCAAAAAAAAAAAAAAAAAATAGGAAATTATAAAGGAAGCATTTTCAACTTATCCGGAAGTTTCAGGGATCACGCAAGTTTCCTGGATTGAGTACAGACAAATGGAAAGCTAGTATTTTGATTTTAACAAGGGTCTCAGGACAATGGAATAGCGTTATTAAGGAGTGTGAGTCACACACATATGATGACAAAGTACTGTTGGGGTTTGCAACGAGATCTACCTAAAGTCGTTCTTTCAAAAAAATCATTTGATACTGTGAAATAGAAATTTTCTTGATTTTCTTGTCTTTTTTTGTTTACCAAATAAAAAAAGTAAAGGTGTGAGCAGTCTCGCAGTATTTTTTTTAAGTCAGAGCCATAGAAATAACCAAAAAGAGAAAAAAAAACAACCCAAAAATTGGAATTGTATTGACCAGTGTTATCCTTAGTAGGCCGAGTACCTATATTCTCTAAGTACTCCCCAGAGTTAAAAGAATATTTTTTAAAATATTTTAAAATTATTTTTTTAATTTTTTCACTATAGATTCTATCAACAAAAATTAAATTAAAAATTGTTATTAATTTCGTTACACCTTACGTCTGCATTAGGTGATGGCAAAAAACCAGCTAATTGTAGAATAGGAGTAAGGAAAAATAAAAACATGGTTTGTTTGATGGTGTTTTTTTAAGGTTTAATATTCTGTAATACTATTTTGATTGTGATTTGTAGAATTTTATTACTAATAGAGTATTTTTGTCTTCTTTAAAATAACGAAAAAGGCAACCAATAAAATAGGTATAAGAACTAGCTTTTTTTCCCAACAAATAAAAAGCATTTTTATTATAAAATGTTAATTAGCATAATATTAAATATTTAATATTTAAATTCCAAAAAAAAAATTTATAAATAATAAAAAATTAAACTTTAAAACGAAAAGGTGTCCCATAATTTATCGAATATGGCCTAACCTTTATAAACAGACACTTAATAAACATTCAGAATATATATTGTTATGGCCACTATTACAAGAATTCATATGGATCTTTATTTTTAAATTAAAAATTATGGGGGTCCATATGTGATGTAATTTAACCTTCCTGACTATTTTCATTTTTGTGCGACACATTCGCATTTCTCGGTCTCTCAGACCGATTTCAAGTATTTCTTGGTATCTCAAAACTATTCTAAAATTTTCATAACCTGTGCAGTGGACATATTTAATGAAATTAAATATGAAATAACTGAAGTAAGAAAAAAAAAATTAAGTTTTTTTAGCTCACAGCATCAATTTATATTTCATCACAATAATTTGGCATTTTGATCCTAGACCTAACATAAAAATAAAAAAAAAATTCATTCACAAAACACAACATTTATAAAATGTTGTTTTTCTATTAACATAGATTTGAGAAGTAAATAAAAAAATAAAATCAATTCAAGAAAAACCAGGAACACTAAAAAAATTAATTTCAAAATGCTTAAAATATATGCCTCATTATAAGGTTAGTCTTTGTAAATTTCAATCAGTCGTTAGAGCTTGTGGCTCGATTCAGCGTCCTATAAATCATCAACATCACTTTCCTCGTAGTCTTTTTGTCAGTATCAGTATTTGCTTCATACACATCAATATTATATTGGTATTCAGTACCACTTTCCACATCAGAATCTAGATCAGAATCGATTTCATTCAGAATAGCTCTTATGCGCTCAATATCTGCCACATCTAAAGAAAATCTCGCGATAATTAACTTTAAACATAATTCTTTTTTTAAATCATATAAACTGATCGCTAATTGTCCATTTTTATCTAAAAATTTCCAATTTAGCAAAACCAACTTAGCAATGTGACACTTAACTATAAGTCGGTCTCACAGACCGTCTGATTAGCAATCACCGGTACTACACTTCAATTCAAACGCACTTGTTACAATAAACGTTGTATAATGAGAAATAATAAAGATACTGAGAGAATGAAGGAGCTGCCATTTTTTGTTTTCGCGAAATTAACACAAAAGTGCTTCATCGGTCTCACAGACCGACGAAATGGTCAGGAAGGTTAAGTCGCTAAAGAAAGGCACTTGAAATTTAAACAAAAATTTCGTATAAAAATTAAAAAAAATTTTATTATTGAGAAATATAGACCTATATTTTGAACCACTATAGACGTGATTATGCTACATATAGCTTGTTTTTGGACCGTAGTACACATGCTTAAAATTTTGTCTAAATATATACTTCTATTCCCACTAGCAAAAAACATTAAAATTTAAAACTAAGGGGCGACCCGTATAACAGGTGATATTTTAGTATAAAGGCTTATCTTTTGCACCGTATCAGGCAGATTCTTTAAATACATATATACAGAGTGTGTATTACTTTTTTCTTTTTAGCGACAAGTATAAAAAATAAAATTGTAAATTGTAGGGTGTTCCAATACAAGACGTGATTTGAAAGTATGTATATAAGATAAATGTTTTAATGTTTAGTATAGATTTGAACCCCATCTTGACCTCTTTTTTAATCGAGAGTTTTTGCGACTATCGCAAGGATTTGTAAAAATTAAAAAAAACAACATTTAAAAATTTTCATTACTTCACTTTGCACTAATAAAATATTAACAAATATTCTCTAATGCACTTTTATAATATATTTAATCAAAATTTGCAGTTTTCTCTTTTTCTTTCTGATTTTAATAAAATACTTTATGACAATGTGCTAATATCAACTAAGACTAACAACTTTATCATAAACAAGAAAAACAATGCAAAATATTAAATTAAGCAAAAAAATATGTAAATTTTAAAGAATAGAAGGAAAACAAAAAAAAAAAAAATGATAATAAAACATTATAATAGCAACGATATAACACAAAACAAAATACACAGGAGAGTTGAGTAAATGCAAGCAAAAAAAAATGGTACAACATAAACCAACCCATCCAACCAAAAAACCGTTTCCTCCATTTCTGACTCCAAGTAAAATTGCAACAAAATACTTCATAAATTGTTAAAACGAAAAATAAAACAAAAACATTTAAATGACAAAAAACAACAGTAGCAACAAATTTAGAAACTAAAATATAAAACAAAAAACAGAAAATATCTTAAACAGTTAAAATGGAAAAAATTCATTTATTTAAACGACAAGAAAATTACAAAAAAATGAAATTTATGCAAATATTGGTATAGGGTGATGTGTTTAACGTTAGGTTTTTAATTATTAAAAAAAAAAGGTTTTCAACAGCTTTATAAGACCCTTTTATTTACATACATTTCTAGGATAACTTCATATGAAATGTCGACCAATAAAACGTTCTTAATGATTCATGTCAGAGATCTGTTTTATATTTTATTCTGTTAGAAAATCGGAAACAAAAAATTTTAATCTAACATAACTTTCAATAGTTTTGCTATTTTATTTAGTACGTCAAAATATTTGACTTTCTAAGGCTCTCTAGAGGTCTATCAAATGGCAGGGAGCCCTATGACTTCTTAAAACGTTTCCTTAAGCACTCTAAAGGTCTACACCCACCGTGTTCGAAATGCTCACAAACGGTGTCAAAAGTGTATCAACCACGTTTGTGGTCACTTTGTACACGGATGCTGTCAAAGAGGCGACACCGATAGCGTTGATGAATTGACAACGTACGTGTACAATATGACGCCATATCGGTATCAAATAAGGACCTCAGCGGTGTCGAACTGACACCACACCGATGTCGAAATGACAATATACCGGTGCCGAATTGAAAACATAATTGTTTAAAATTGCCACCGCATCGTTGTCGAACTGACAACGTACTGGCGTATATTATATACAAATTATAAAACACGTACGCGTCTTAAAACAAATGCAAATTTTATTCAACTGGCTAATTGGCAGTAAGTAGCTCATATGTTTTAGCGCAATCTGTGTTCAAGTATCAAAAATTAAAGGTGCCGTACTAACTAGTTAAAGGGATCTGTGTTTTAAAATATACAACTTTCAAAATTAAAGGTGCCGTACTTGGTTAGTTCCTCCTTAAGATATGCTACATAGTTCAACTGCGTACTTTCACTGCTTTTTCTCCACTTTCTCTGATATTTTTCGGAAAAAAGGTATCCTATATTGGGACCAGGATACCTAGATACCTCCCCACAAAATTTTGTTGAAATCCATCCAGTAGTTTTTAAGTGATGCGAACGTAAATGAAAAGCAGACAGACAGAAGAAAATGAGTTACTACTTTATTATATGTATAGATATGATAATTACACATAATATTTTATAATAAAAACGCAATATATAAAAAAGTTATATTCCTCAACATATTCTCCTTTAAGCTCGATACCTTTAGTCCCTCGTCTTTCTAATAATTTTAATTTCCTCTCTATAAAAGGATTTCTCAAGGCCCGTAACTTTGATGTTTTGTTTCAATGATGAACTTTTCGTTTGACCCAAATTTTTTGAAACCATTTCTTCAACTTTTAAAACAGATAATAGACGCAAGAGACTTTATCCGTAGATTACAAAAAATAGGGTAGCAGTTAGTAGTCCAATTCATGAGAGTTACTAAATACACTTCCACTCGTGAATTGTTTTGCTTGCGGTACGTATAACATAGATAGCTTTTTCATATTCATATATTCGCCTTAGACACCTCAAGCTATTTCATTCTAAAATCGTTCATGCATTTTATCGATTCGCCAGATGACCTCTTTTTGGGCCACTTGAACATATGGCGTCATTTGTTCTAGTATAACCACAGAACAGAACCCAGTAAACCATTTTTTATTCATTGCAATTGACGGTGACTTATTGTTGGTATTTATCAACAGTTTTGTGTTTGATGTCGGTGATGTTTTTTTACGTTTCAAATTATTTTTATTTTTAACGCAATATGGAGCAACAGTAACAGTTACTGCTTGAGTAGGCTCATTTCCTAAAAGGTTTTTTCCAATAATGTCGAACTAAACCATGAGGTTTTGTGAATGAAATTGTTTTGTTTCAACATATGGCACCTTTGCAACCCAAATACGGTAATTCTGAAGATTGGCAGACCCCCAAGGTGAAAAACCTCATGAAAATATTCTTATTCATTGTGGAGTAAGAAAACCTTGGATATGTCCCTAGCAGTTGTCTGAAATAATTTTTTTGAATGAGGTACCTTCAATCAATTTTCTACAAAATATCAATATCATATCAATTTTCTATAAATATAAATGGAACTGCCAAATAAATTGAAAGGATATGATAAGCATTTTTTTGTAGTTGTTTTTTAACGTCTAAACCAAATCATGCCATACAACATATTTCTTTAAAACAACCGAAATATAACAAATTCAAACACACACACACACACAGACACATTCATAATGAACCAAACATGCAGCAAAAAGTTGTTTATACTTTGCGTTTTTTTCTACCATATTGGTGTTTAATAAGTGTGAAAAATAACATTAAAATCCCCAGTAGTTTCCTTTTAAATTAAAATATTTGCTGCTACTTAAATAGAGAAAAAATAATAATAAACAGAAATGAAAAGCAAAAAAAATAAAAATTATTTAATTTACTGTTTAAAAACAAACATTAAAAATATGGAAAGTTTTGCTAACTAAAGGGATAAAAAAAGAAAACAATAAAACTAAAGCATAAACTAAAATGCTTCTTTTATTTCATTATATTTATTAATTGTGTTTTAGTTAATTTTCTAAATAACTTGGAATATCCCATTGCCACATTTTCCCTGTTCGTTTCGTTTCGTTTCGTTTCAGTAAAGTTTTTTTGCTTTCACTTCATATTTAATATTCTATTTTATTTTCAATTCCTGGTTGTCCTGCTTTTCCTTGGAGTGATTATATTTTCCTTTAAAGGCCAAATCCATTTAGCGCAATGTTTGCTAAAGTTTATGGTCTTAAACTTTGTTTAAATAACCAATTTATTACTCTTGAGTAATATTTTATGCTTTTTCTACAACACCATTAATATTTATTATAGAGCATAAAAATAGGCAACTATTTGAAGAAAACAGCTTAAAATGAAAAGTAAAGAACGATGAGTAGATGATGATGGCAGCAGGTCATGATTATAATTAATAAGTTTACTCACAAAATGCTGTCAATTAAAAAACTTTTAGTAATTGAACCCAATAAATAATTTTTGTGATAACAGGCAAGAAGTTTATTATTGGATCTATTAAAAGAGAAGACTGTAGCTTAATACGTTGATTGATAAGCTTGCAATGGTTTTGATCTCTTTGGTTCAAGTTTTGTTTGCACATGGATTCGTACGATATGCCAGTATTAATATCGCCGCAATGTATGTATGTACGTCGGTTTTTCTTGAATCGTATCACATAGACTCATGAAATTCTCTGGCAGGTATTTCCCTACAAATATTACTATGGCGCTTGAAATATAAAGTATAGAGTCCGACTGTTCTTAGGTCGATTTTCAATTAGTACTCATATACATATACCAAAAGTATTTGCTTTTGTTTTTATAAGCATGTACTCTTATTACAATGCATTGTAAAGTGCCTCGTTTTCGTTTTTTTTTTTCAATTAATTACACTAGCATAAAACGGCTAGTGTAACTAATTTAAAAAATATGGATTTGTGGAAAATCGGTGCTTACCTTCCATGTATCCTCAAACTAAAAAAATTCAAGTTTACATACAATGAAATTTATAATCAAGCTTAAGTTCGTTTTTAATCGCTCTAAGAAAGAATTAATTAAATTACAAATGAATAATTAAAATTTTCAAAATTAATAAATTCAAGTTTTGCTTAAATAAAACCCACAAAATTTCAAGGTCAAGCTAATATAGTACATACCACTAGCGAACTGTGTGTAAATATGTATTTAAATCCGGACAAGGACTCAAGGTCCTGCTATATATCCTTTTTCTTAAAAACTCTATAACACATAAATAAAAATTGTCCGATCGTAACAAAACATGGTATGCAAATTGATAATTACAAGATATTTATTTATCCAAATTTGTTTAGAATCGGATTATTAATGTGAAAAATACAAAAACGTCATTTTTATTTTGAAAATCATGAATTTAATTTTGGCTATTTTTGCGATGATATCTGTGGGTATGTGGGTGTGTATGTCACTATTTTTGTGCAATTTGTACAGGTCATACCGTATGACATATCAAAAAGAATTTTTGTATGTGCCTTTGGTATATGGAGGTAAAGAGCTGTATAGTTTTTCGGGCATATTTTGAAGGGGACAAGGGGTAGTTTACCTACTCCCAAATTTTGTGAACGCTATACAGGTCATACCGTTTGACATATAGAAATGATATTTAGTCTGTGTATTTGGTATATGGATATGAAGAGCTATATTAACTTTGTGCATAATCTGGAAGGGGCAAGGGGCAGTTTACTTAACACCCCAAACCGAAAATAATTAATTTTTCGTTTCGAATATACTTTGAACTTATATTGTTTATTCAATATATCCATAAAAGAAATCTGTTTCCAGTGGGTAATGTAAAGTTGAGTGTAGGCTACTACAGATTTTTTTCTTGATTTGATAAAAAATTCAAATTTAGATGCAAAATTCATTCATCATTCAGCGATTTGCCCGAAATTTTGCATGTTAGTTGGTGTTATCTGCAATGTGTTATTTCAATGTTTGATAATTTCAGCACGGGTTTCGCAATAATTTCGAAGATATTGTTAGAAATGTATTTTTTTATTGAATATTGCATATTTGCAAAAATAAAAATTGTGCTCGAATTTAACATTTCCATTTAACATTTTTATTGATATTCTGATTTTTAGTTAATGGACTCTCCCTCAATCCAAATATAATTTAAAAAATTCTATTTGTTATAGTTTTTTAGCTATACAGTTATGAATATTGAAAAATATCGCTATATGAGCTCGAGGCTGAAATATATTATAATTTCAATTCTATAAGCCTTAGGAAGTTGACTAAAAGCCATACCATTCGTGGAAAAATTTGAAAGAAATTGGTGTTTTTAATTAAAAAATAAATTTTTTTTTAAGATTTATTTTTTTTATTTTATTAAATAATTATTTTTATATACATATTGCGCTTGTTCCTATAAAGAGTGTTAAGTCAAAATTTAAAAATTTTCAGTAAAGGCAAAAGTTTTTTTTTAATATACTTTCATATCAAGAACAGTAATAAAACTGTATTTTTTTGGCGAAAGACTAGAGAAAATGATGTAAAATTTTAAAGTCCTTAGATGACCACTGTATATATATTTCTTGCAAAAATGGAAAGTTTAAAAATTTTAGGATGACTCTTTTTAGAGGAAAAATTGCGATATGTTTTTAACATAAAAATTTCAAAATAGATGGGATCAGAATTTATGTTTGTTAAAAAATTTCATATTTTCTTCATTCTTAATGAAAAAACGTGGAGTGGCCTACACTCATTTTTACCATACCTCGGGGAAACAGATATTTTTATGGATATATTCACGCAAACCCCTAAGGGTCTGTGAGCACATACACAATCTCAACAAGAATCTCACAGAGAACAAAACATGTAAAAATTTTAAATCAGTAGCATACCTACCAGCTTTCAACAAGGTCGTTTTTTGTCACTTTGCTAAATATTTAGCAAACCAATACATTTTCATTTTAACCACTTTTTTGGTTTGAAATACATAAGAAATACAAATTCAAAGTATTTTCGAAACAAAAAAATATTATTTTCGGTTTGGCACAGACATATTTTACAACAACTTGAGAGTCACAAAATCCTAATTTGTTAGGTTTCAGATCTGCAAACTCGAAACTGAAAAATGACTGCAATATCGTAACAAAAGTACCAACATAAAAAAATTGATTTGTTGTCCAAAAATAATCAACTTACGGCCTTTCGTTTGACATTTTATATTTTTTACTTAAAACTCTCAATAACCTCCTGGTGAGAAACTGTCTGTGCTACCAATGGGGTTTAAATACCAAACGGCCTTTACCATTTTCATTATTTTTTCCTTTTGCCATGAGCAATTTAGAGTTAATAAAACTGCAAGCGAAAACAAAGCTAAATGCCACAAGATACGGAATCAAAATTGACGTGACAAGAGCAGAAAGATGGAATAAAAATAAGAAATTTATTAACAAAATATTTACTTTTGTTATCAAACTCATTTACATTTTTATACTCTTTACAACAGCACTGGGCTGTCTAAGACTATTCTATTCAATTTTTTTCTATGTTTTATTTTATTAATTTATTTGAATTTTTCTTTGCTTCTTCGGTGCCAGGCCGCGAGTCTTTTATTGTTTACCCAGTAATTAACCTGAAACAATAAACGCGGGAAAACACAACTCAAGACATAATAAATTCAATTTTATTTCTGGCATAAAATTTGCGGCTCATTAGAGCAGAAAAATAAAATAAAAAAACTAATAAAAATATACAGAAGAAAAAAAAAAACAGAAGAGAACAGAATCAAATTTTATAAGAGGCAATAAATGACTGAAGGGTTTTATAAATTAATTGAGCAGATTTACAAGGGATTTATTTTTAAGGGCATAACTTTGAACACAAACAATTTATTAATAAATTTGTTATTGGTTTTTTTCTCCTGCGGCAAAGTCCTGATATAATGGTTCGTGTTTATGAATAAATTTAGAATTTTTTAAGAAGTTTTTTGATGTTTTATTTGAATATGTGAATAGAGAAATAAATGTAGGCAACTCTGACATACACAAAATAAATAAAAAAATTTAAACTTGCAGAAACCAAATGTATGAAGAATTAGTTGAATAAAGAATACGAAACAATGCCTTCGAATTCCATATCGACAAGGTAAATTTTTTAATTCCGTGAATTTTTGGAAAAAGTTAAATTTTTTTGAAAAAAAATGTTTTATTGTTGATCGTAGTATCCTTTATGTTTGATACATTTTTCCAGTGTCTTTTTAGTTTTTTATACCGTTCGAATAATACGATTTCCTAATTTGGAAGTATGAAATATTAAAATTAACATTTTCTGTACCTTGGGAGCAACTTACGGCATTCGATATCGATTGAAAATTACATTTAAATTCTGTTGAAATTTCGTTCGATATCGAAACCCCCTTGATTATTATCAGATCATTGTCATTATAAGTATTCAGTGCATAACCCAATGATGGTGGCTACCTCTTTAAAATGTGTGCCTTGTTTTTAGGCGGTAAAATAAAAGTTATATTTTTATTTTATTTTCGTGGTGCTGGCGATGTAACAATATGTCCAATATATAAGGAACCGGCTGGACTGTTTGTTTTTCAAGGAGGTCCTAACCCTACGCGCCTGCCGCGTATTCTAAATAATGAGACAGGCGTTCTAAACAGAAAAAAAAAGTCTGATACCACAGTGCAACACGGAAACTACGTGATAAAAGACCAAGTTTTGCCCAAAGTCCTCCAGGTTTTTTTATGGGCCCTCAAAGATGTGGGGCCACGATGTCATTTTTGCAAAAAATAATCATTTACTCAAGCTCATATTTTGCAAACCGTTTGAAATTTTGATATACTCTCTGAGGCAAAGTTGTAGCTCTTGTCATAAAGAACAAAAATTGTTAACATATAAAATCAAAAAAACTTAATCTTCAAGGTCAAAATCGTACAAAACTTTAAAAAATTCAATTTTTTTTACCTTTTTTCCCCTGTTCAGGTCCATAGATAGCAAACCGTTCAAAATTAAAGAAAACAATCAACCACAAAAATGAACCTAAGATCTCAGTAAACAACTTTCTAGAACATATGAACTTGCTAGGAATGATTCTTAACACCGTTTAGGTAGCGCTTAGGAAGCCGCAAAAGTGAAAAATTTCCCGACAATTTTTAAATTCATTTCGGATACCTAAGCGCTACCTAAACGGTGTTAAGAATCATTCCAATTATCTAGTGCTACGTTAAGGTTATATTAAGAAGCTATCACAAAGTATTATGGCAGAGTCAAATAACCCGCTCCTAGGTCAGCTAAAATGTTATGTCCAATTTCCTAGAAAATATTGCAGCACGAACCGGTCGTTTCACTTAGAAACTTGGCACGTGCCAAGTTATGTTTTAGTAAATTAAAGAATTTTTTTAATTCAGTTTCGAATAATTTTTCTGCAGTAAATTAACTAAAACCTACGATCACACAATTCTGCAAAGCTCTGCAAATTATAACACTTTACCTACGTGATACTTAGTTTGTGTGATGATAAAGCTTATAACAATTTCTTGGATATATGTGACCAATTCTTAGTGAGCTCACTGTTCTACTCTCTCGATTTTTATTTAATTTTTATTACTTTTAAGTCATGCCTGATAGTGCAGTTTACAATAATTTTCAACCACAATATACACCAATAAAAGAGAGTTCTATACATAATTGAACTGAAGTTAGAAACTCTACTAACTTCAGTTTTTTAGCTGCGCAAGGATACTGATGACTTTGTAATGACCACTGTATTTATCCTGTCGATTTTTAGGTCACCTATATATTTTTGATGATATGTATGGATCTTCAGCTTTTATTGTTAACTTGGCATGGCAGTGGCCATGACTTCTTTCATTTTATTGCCTAGTTATTCATCCATTGGGGGTGATTTTTTAAAAGTTTTCGTATTTGATTTGAAAATAAAACTTATTACATTTTGAGAAATGTATTAGAATCTTTATATGAGTGGTCAGAACGATCTTCTTTGTTTAAAGATGATTTCATATAAATGTTGACCGTGACTACGCCCTAAATGGTTCAAATGGCTGGGTCCAACATATTGTCGGTATCTCACGAATAATATCTTCAATATTGAATTACAGTGCGTCAACCATTGCGGGTTTGTTCCTATCCACATGAGCCTTAACATATTTCCAGAAAAATAGTCTTAAGGCATTAAATCACACGATCTAGGCGGCCAATTGCATGGCCCCAAACGAGAAATAAACTGTTCCCGAATTCACCTATCAATTGGGCTATTGTTTGGGGAACTATGTGGCACCATCTTGTTGAAACCACATGTCAGCCAAGTCCAGCTCTTACATTTTGAAAAAAAAATTTTAATTTTCGCACGGTAGCGCTTGTCATTAATAAAAACGTTCCTGCCATTGTTGGCTTTGAAATGATACGATCCAATGATGCCATCATCCCATTATCCATACCAAATAGGGCATTAGTCTTCACACCAAATACAGCAGTTTTGCTTGTTCACGTATCCTTGTCTCTGAACACAATTCTCTCCTTTCTGCATTTTCTTAACCGGGAATTAATTTTGATAATAGAATAATCTGCAATTGTTGTTCGTTTGTCGATTCATAGTTAAATTTTATGCCAAACTGAACATGACAGTAATATCTTAGATCAAAACAGCTGAGCTGCCAAAAGCAGTGTTGCCAAAAAGATAGTGTTTAAAAAATCGCGCGATACATAGCTGCCTGATAAGAAATCTTTACTTCAATGGGATTTTCCACCCCATTTAAAATTTTAACAAAGATATAACTTTTCCCAATAGCTAATAAGGCAATGTGAAACTTTTAAGAATCGGTCCACTGGTGTGTGCTGCCATAGCTTTCAAATAATTAAACAAACATATGAGCTGCTTTGTTCGAAAGTGGTATAAGTCCAATTTAAAAGGTGTTTAGTGCAAAAAACCTCACTCGAATTGATCAAAGTTGGCCAATATTTTTAAATTGATTTAATTGAAACCCGGGAAATATTTCAATATATTAAAAAGTGGAGTTATGACGCTTTCGAAAAAACTAGCTTATATGTTAGTTCAAAGAGAAACAATTTTTTGCTCCAATTCAAGGTTTTAGTTAGTTTTAGACACAAATTTAATTCAATATTTTATTAATTCAATAGTTTATTTAATTATAAATATATGTTTTCCTTTGTTAATTAAGAATACAATTGAATCAATTAAATGAATTAAAACTATATCTATAACTAGTTAAAACTTTTAATTGATGCAAACATTTTTTTCTGTGTTTATGTAGAGTAATAAGATTATTTTTAAGTGAAGGAAAAAACTCATAAAAAATTAGTAAAATGCGTAGCTAGCGGTTAAAAACATCCGACTAAATTCCCAGCTGTAAAATTTCTCAACCACTGTGCAAATACTGTTTGTAATAAATAATTCAAATAAAAAATAAAGCTTCTAATTTGCAACAAAAAAAAATTGATAAAACACTTGTTTGGAAGAAAAGTCTTGCTCGTGTTAAATGAAAATACAAAAGAATTTTACATCACACAAATACGTAAAAATTCTTTTCAAGATTGATAGCGGATCAATTTACAAAACAAAATCTTTTTGTTATTTATAAAGAACGTCAAGTTCTTTAACATTTTTTCTTATGAATTTTTCTTTAAATTTATACAAAAATATACTCGTACTTATGTAATGTAATCTACCTTTGTATGAGTAGTTAGTTTTTGGGTGGAGTGAATGTGACTGAAAATATTTATTGTCTATGGTTCTTTTCTCTTGGGTACTTTAAAATCATTTTTCATGTCACATTATTTGAAGCTTAAGGAAAAGAAAAAAATATTCCAGGAATTAAGTATTTTCTTTTTTTAGAAAATTTTTATTTATTTTTTTTTTTATTTGTTTTGTGGGAAAAAGATCAATAAGTTTTTATGCCCAATAAAAACAAGCTCATTACTCTATTCCTGTAGTTTTATTGAATAAAAAATAAAAGAGCCACTGGGGTATGGAATAATTTAATACAAATTTACGGTAGAAAAATCTCATTTCAGCATTTAACGATTAAGTTGTTTTTATTTCTTTTAAATGTGAATTTAAAATAATTTCTGGGAATCTCCAAAATGTTTATAAAACAAGAGTACATTTTTGTTATGAATTATGTATTATTTAATTTTCATTTTTCATTTTTCTGATAAATTTATTTTTTCTTAAGGTGCACCTGTAGGGCACTTACCAACCTATTAATTCACTCACCTCAACCGGGAGTTGTTGGTACAATTCCAACAAAAGACTTTATGTATTTCACTACAACACGGGAAGGTCTTCGTTACAACACTCATTAACTCTACCACTTAACTCTATTTTTCGGAATTTTTTTTTCACCAAATCTAATTTAGATGTGGCTATGCTATTGAAGCTTTTCCTTTATAATTTATAATTTGCAGATGGTTTACTTTATTTACTTAAACTACCAAAAATTTTTTTATTGCTTCTGAAAACTTAACATTACAGCCGATATATTTAATAAATAAATAATTCCAGGTAATGCGAATGATAACACATAAATGTAAATTTTATTCTAACAAAATCGTGACTCTGTGTCTCGCTTAAGGTTTGAGGAGTACCTAATCTCTACAAATGTAAAAACTTTGCAACATTTGTATACTGGTCCTACCATATTCCCAGGTACTAGTGTGCTAAGAGATGAGTGAATTCCGGAAATACTTTTTTCAGTGTCAGGCATCAAATAAATCTAAAGCCAACGTTTTTTGACAGTTCTCCCAAAGCAGACAATTAATAACGACGAATAATTAAAAAAAAATTATATAAATTTTTATGAAATACTTTCAGCAATAGTTTAATAGCTTTATTACGGCAGTGCTCTTTTTTCAATCCCGGCTTTGGGATTTTAGAACATATAGGCTTAAATCAAAAATTCAATATAAAATAGGTCAAATTGAAGGACTTTCATCTTCTGCAAAGTTGATTAATTTTTCACGAAATTTGATTTAATCGTACTTACATATTGTTAGCTTACAAAAATATATCAAATTTTTATATATTCCTTAAGAACATTTTTTTTTATTATTAAAAATAAGATTGACAGCCACTTTAGGCTAAAATACACAAAAATTCATAAATTTTGGAATTTTTAAAATTGAAAAGCATTTAGTTTTTAACTAAGAGCAGACATGTTTCTACAATATTGAACATTTTGCTCTCTAACTATGAGAAAAAATTTTTGAAAATTTTTCAAAATATTTTGAAAAAAACTGAACCAGGGTATTGTAAAATCAAAAATTTTAATTTTAAAATGCTCAGAACTCGCTCACTTCAAAACGTAATTTTTAGATTAAACCATCATTTTATAGATTTAAGAAGACTTTAAATACCATATATAATTTTTAGAAATCAAGCAATATCAAGCAAAAAAAAAAAAAGGATTTGCAGGGCCGAGGCACCCAACTTTGAGACCACACAGCACCACCCCTGGCAAATGGATGTTGCCCATTGTCAAAACTTAAGCTGGGATGCTCCTCTGCTATGCTCATGACAATTTTGGATTAATCAGCCCTTACAAATGGCTGAGTTATTTCCAAAATATATTGAATATGCCCCACTGTGCAATGTTTTACCGTCTGTCTATCTCTGGAACCGTAAAAGGTAGACTCTTAAAATTTTCACACAAGTTGTATTACTGTGAGCGCTATAAGAACAATTACTAAATAGGGTTTTCTTATAGGGTGTTCCGAAAGTGAGCTGTTATTAGTGTAAATGCCTTGATTTCTTGAAATGTGGGAGGCAGACACTTAAAATTGACACACAGTAACTAAAACTATGTTCGCTACATAAATAAGTAAAAAACTAAACATACAAATTAAAGGGTGTTGCGGATGTGACCTGATTTACAATATATCAATATATCTCCTAATTTTTAAACTGTAATAGGTAGGCTCTTTAAATTTTCACAGAGGGTGTATTTCTATAGCCTCTGCAACAATTACTAAAAACTAATGGGTCTTACGACCGTCAGTGAGATGTTTTTCACATATGTCCTTATTTTTGAACCGTTATAAGTAGACTAGCTATCGCAGCTATAATAACAATTACTAAAAATTTAAGGGCGTTTCGATAGTGACGATATTTTCAACAACAATCCGACATTTAACCTTTTTAATAGCAAGTAATAGCAGCATAAAATTAAATATTAAATGGCCTCATTAAAGACATAAAATCATTAATACCTTGTACTTATAAAGTTGTATTGAACGTAGTACAAAACTTTACGTGAGTTGGACTTGCTCTTGACTAATTTATTTATTATATTCAAATAATTTTTTCTGAGTTGAAAGAATATTTTTTCAAGTTAGATAATAAATTTTTAAAGAAAATTAAAATGAAAATTTTAATTATTATTAGTCGAACTGTTTATGTTTTACATACAATGAAATTTATAATCAAGCTTAAGTTCGTTTTTATTAACTCTAAGAAAAAATTAAATAAATTTCAAATTAGGTGAAAATATTAAAGAAAAATTGGGAAAATTTAATTTTTAGACACCAGCAGGAGCGAAATGCACATTTTCTAGACAGCCACTTCCGTCATCACCACTCTTGTATCAAATCTACTTAGGGTAGTGTTTAGTTGTAAGCATCATCTATTTAACCAACCAAACCCAGATAAAGGAATACGAGAAAACTTGTATTCAATTATCAATCGAAGCTTCCCTCTTGTTGAAAATTAAAATTTTTAAAATTTTTATTTTAAGCACTAGCAGAAGTTATGCATTTTTCGGGTCTCTACATAATGCTTCAGCTCTATTTAGTGATTTATTGTAAACATATATTCAAACAACCCAATTTAGATAAAGAAAAACACACATCCTTTAGGTGATTATCGCATAAAGTTTGGTTCAATACTTAAATATCAGATTGACTAATTGTTTCTCAAATCAATATTCAAATTTTCAGTTACCTCATGTCAAGCAAGTATTGTCACTAATAACTCAAAACGTTATACTGAACCTAATGGACAAACTGATTTTTCTTAAGTTACGAAAATCAATACACTAATTCATCGGAAGTCGCGGGTAAGGAGCAATGGAATGATTCTTCATATACTATAATATTTTCAAAACAATTTATGAGTAATCTCATTGTCAATGCTGTTCTGTTGCAACCAGTGACCAACACATGCTCAAACTGACAGGGACTTCGTTGTAATAGGCACTGCTGCATCTGCCGGGCAAATAATAAATGGTATGCCACCTTCTGTGGGAATAATATGTATATGACTATCTGAGTTATTAGCAGCCATTCTAGGTAAACTCACTAGATATCTCAATGCAACAGAAGGCTCTAACAAAACACGGATTTACATGTGGATCGGCTTTAGTGTCTGGTCGAGTGGAGTGTTGTCAAAATGAAATCATATGGTTCTACTTGAAAAATTAAGGCGGGTAATAAGCTGCCATACAAACCAACTAGCCATGAGTCAACCATGTAACCAATTAAACAAAAGAGAACTGATATACTAGAAAATGTTTGAACACTAGGCAGGAAAAATGTTCATGTAATGATTTTAATTAAATTGATTTTGTTAAGAGAGTTTCACGTAAAGTTTTTCAGATACATGATTTCCTCTTCCAACTTACAATAAAAAATAAAAGTTTGTGTTCTCACTACACATTAAAGTTTTGTAACACATTTGTGATGAAAAAAAAAACTAAAACATTTACCCACTGCCAAACACTCAACATTTTACTAGAGCACTCATACTCTCAGCATCAAACACAATTGAAATCAATATTTTTGAAGTATTTAGTTATAAAATCTCTAAAGTTTACATGATGATGACATCCAATTGCTGCTACTGCTGCTGCTTCTGCTTTACTGTTGATATTACAATCACAACTTTTGCAAAATATGCCAAAAAGGCGGTAAAACTCTAACCAGTAAAATTCAGTCGTGCTTGCAAATAGGTTTCACACAAAAAAATAACATTTTTCATCTATAATCATTGTGCTTTTTCTAGTGCAGATGTTTCTCCTGCCTTGGCTACAAAAAACTCCTTTATCAAAGATGGCATTGTAAATCTCTTACATTTATAAAAATATTTTCAAAACTAATAGTTTTGTCTTTCTAAAAATGTTGATTTACTTTTGCAAAAACTTGGAAGTGCTGGTGGAAGGAATCAAGAATAAAATTCATAAAAAGTTGTTAAAAAATTTTGTCTTGTAAATCCAATGGAAATTTAAGTATAAAAACCAAGCTGATCATTAATTACTTACAAGTCAACTTAGGATTATGCTCTAATATATACTTGATGAATGTAGGTGGAATAACGAAGCTGACCACTACTAAATGGGTCCCTTTTTGACCCCCTTCCGTCCTTAATAACTATAGGCAACCGACAAAACTTGCGGCAATCTTACTATCATTGAGTCTCGTGCTACAACCAGCCTTTAATCTAGACTCTAGTGATTTCAGAGTGTCGACTGGGAATTATGGGCTTTCTTTCTCATCACGGTGTATTTAGTGATTGCTAGCATTTGTCTAAGGCTTAGTTCCCCCATGGCATCCTCATTTAATAAGCTTCTGCCCGAGTTCCTAAGTCTTACGCTAGCCAGTGCTGGACATTCACACACAATGTGCTCTATCGTCTCACCGTCTATCAGGCATAGTTTGCAAGTATCATCTTCTTCGATTTAAGAGATACTTGCAACCTCCCCTAAAATGTTGCTATAGGCTTGGTAAAATGCCTTAAGCTAATAATTTTATTTCTATAAATGCACTGTGTGATTCATTAAGCTGAATTTGTATACCAAAATTAAATATCGAATATCACGAATAAGTTTTGATTTGGTGAATATTCGTTTTTCGCTTACTTTAAATTTTTATTTTTTGTAAAAGTTTTGGTTTACTGGATTTTCATGCGGAGTATATATTTTGGTAAAATTTCGGTGATATGATAATTTTTGTTTTCTCAAAAAAAAATTGTTGCTTTTCTGAAATTTATGTTTTTTTTTTTTTTTTTGTAAATTGTTGATGCTCTGGTAAACGTAAAATGTTATAGTGCAACTTTCCGTTTGAGTATTTTAGTGTTTTTTTGTCTTTGTTTTTTTGGATACATATTTTTATTTTTTGTCAAACGTTAACTGATTGCACTATATTTAATTGTCATCGTTAGTTTCTGAGCAAGAAGTTTACCACACAACCTATAGCTTCCCTCGTGGTTGATATTTTTCTTTTTAATATTTACCACTAATATTTGTTGTTTTCTATAATTTTATATTATTTAATTTTGTAGTCTTGATTTAAAAATTTTGAAAACCATCAAATTATATGCAAATAAATTGTAAATAGATACTACAGTAATTTGAAGAGAATACACAGAACCAAAAATGTCTAATGGAATCAAAAACATTTTCTCAATGACACGATTTTCGAAGAGATTCCTTATTACTTCATGTGTTAATTTCCTTTAATTTTATCAAGAAGGGAATCCCATTAAATCAATAAGAAAACTTGTTATTCACAATTTTTTTACTCATTTTTGACAAAAAAAAAAAAAATCCATAGAGAAAAACTTATTGATTTTATTGGGCTTTCTTCTGAATTGTATAAAAAAGGGATTTCTTATTGATTTCATTAGGCTGCCTAATTGATTTTTTCTAAAATGTTTTCCTCATTGATTTTATTAGGTTCCTATATGATCATGTGTAAATTATCTTTTTAATTTTCTTAATAAGAATATCTTCTTGATTATAAAGGGTCCGCGATCTAACGTTTTTTTTTTCAACTAGTGCTTATTTCGTGAATGGTAACACTTACCTCATGTCTGATTTGACAGATAATTAGTTTTATCCTTCCGCTGAACGAATATGTTTGTGTACACGCTTGAACAACGCTGGGAAATATTGCGACACTAAAGATGCCGATTTTGCCAAAAAAAAAAATCATCTTTTCAGATGAAGCTCATTTTGATCTTGGCGTCACTGGAGTCACTGTTTTGGTCCAGAGGGGTGGCCGTTACAGTCAATGGCGGTCGTTATCGGGCCATGTTGAACGAATTTTTGTTTGAAGAGGAGGATATTGGGAACATTTGGTTTCAACAGGACTGCGCTATGTGCCACACAGCCGAAGCTACACTCGATGTTTTGCGCCCTGTTTTTGAAGATCGCATTATCGACCGCAGAGTTAATGTCGTGTGGCCAGCTCGGAGCTGCGATTTGACCCCGTTGGATTATTATTTGTGGGGTGCTGACAAAGATAAGTGTTACGCCGACAAGCCAGAGACAATTGAAGCTTTAAAGGACAATATTCGTGAAGCCATTGGTGAAATACAGCTGCACACAATAGATAATGTGCTTAAAAAATGGACCGTTCGTGTAGGCTACTGTATGGCCAGCCGAGGCAGCCATTTGAATGAAATTATTTTCCATTATTAACTGGAAGGATTGTACTTTCAAATAAAAAAGGAAATTTTAGAAAATATTCAGTAGTTTTTTTATAGCATTATCAAAAAAATTTGGCTTTCTTGTTATTTCGTTTAAACAAATCAACATAGAAACTGTTTGTTAACACATAAAATATAAATATAAAAGTACTTGCCTACAAAAAGAAAAATTTTCACCATGGCTTTTCGAGTTTTAAAAATTAAGTGACTTCAACCCCTTCTAGGCAATCAATCAGAAGAAGCCCCCCTGACCTTCCACCCCCTGGAAAAATAGAGAATAATATGAAGGCAAAATGTCAGGCATTCGCCATCACAAAACAAGGTATAAAAAAATCAAAAAAGCAGAAGTTTTTAAATTGTTTTCCGTTTTCTTTTTTTTGTTTGAAATTTTTTTGTTTTTTTTTTGTTTTTGTTTTTATAAAAAAAACGGGACAGCCAAATTAAATCGAGAAGAAATCCTTTTTGAAAAAAAAAACAAGAAGAATATCTAATAAAAACTTTAAGTTTTCTTCTTGATTTTTCCAAAAACGTTTTCCTTATTAAAATAATATTGCTTCCTTCATGAAAAAAATCACAGACATATAAATTTTGTTCTATTTGATTAGATATTTAGACACTGTTTTTTCTATGTGTAGTTTTTTTTAGCCTTTAAGGTGCTATAAATATCAATTGGAATTAAAGTGGGTTTATTCAAAGATACATTATCGATTTACAGTTTTTAAGGAAAGAAAATAACGATTCAGTGACTCTATGATATGACTGGAAATATACTTGTACATACATACCAATATAATATTTTACATTCATGCTTTTATAAAAGCACTCACACTTGAAAAAACAATATTATGTGATTGCTTTGATATATATAAATGTGTAGGAATATTTATAATTTAACATTGGAAAATTTCTCATTTATTTGCGTTTTCAAAATATCAACTTGTGTTTAAATTTTCCTCCTGTCTTCAGGAATTTTTTATTCAATTAACTGGAAAGTGATTTTTTTTAATTTTTCATTAAATATTGGTTTAGTAAATCTTTTCAAATGAGTTAATCTTGCTTAGAAATACTAAATTGTAAAAATACCCAAAATTCTTTTTACTTCTTAACATGAAAATCCTGTTGATTTAATACATTTTTGGTAATAAACACAGATACTAATAAATTCCAACACACACAAGCTGAAGCCCTCTCCCCTTTCGCACAAGCACTCATACAAATACTCATGCAATATTTTTGTAATGAACATCTTCTTTGTTTTTTTCCCATACACATTGATGATTTCAAATTTTGTTATACTTTTTCATTGTTGTAGTTGCTGATTCTGTTTTTAGATTTTGTGGTTTATTTTCTATCTGATTATGACCACATCAATTAGTTGAAGTTCTTTTTTTATTTTTTTGTTATGAATCTGCATAAACATTGATGATATTGGCCTTTTATGCTCTAGAGTATTTCATTTAATAATTTGTTAATTACGAAAATAAAAGAGGAATAAAAAAAATGTTTTTTATATAAAATAATCAATTTGGTTTATTAGTTACTTTGTGAAAATTAAATATTTTATTGCTGACTAGCTGTGTCCGACACGTCGTGGGCGTCCTGCCAATATTTTTTTGGATTTGGCTTTAAAAGCAGTCCATGCCAAATTTTACGACTCTTACTTTTATAGTGCTTTAGTTGCGGTTTATATATCTTCTTTATATAGGGGTACCATCTCTAGATAAATTTGTAAAGTTTATATAAAATTCTAAAATTACTGTAGAGTTCTGTAAATAGTGTTAAAAATTACCCGCTGACAAAAATAAAAGGTGCTGCCAAGTTTGCAGTAAAATTGAATCTCTTAAATTGCGTACTTTGACTAATTTTTCTTTGTTTGCCCTTGAAAATTAGATTATTTTATTTTTACGGGAAAAATGTATCCTATATTTGAATTCAGACACAAAATTTTATTATAAGACTCGTATAGTAGTTTTTACGTGATGTGAACACAGGCAGACAGAAATTCTAAAAATTGCTGTTTGGCATTCTATTTCGATTACTATCTACAATAGTAAGAAAATTTCCAAAAAATATTTCATATACAGAAATGATCCTGTTACAGTCTTATTACATGTGTAGATGAGTACTTTTTGTTCGAAAATGCTTTGATTAGAGTTAATAATTTTAATCCTACGTTGTGTTTTTGTATATTTTCTTCGCTATGATACAGAAGTTGAAATTAAAACTGTGTTAGTAAAATTAAATAAATAAATATATAAGTCAAGTTAGGGTTAGACTCACAAACGTAGTGTTTCGTACTATGTTCAGTACAACTTAAAAATTCAAGTTGGTAATTTGGTTATGACTTATGGGGATCCTCTTCAAATTAATGATATGTTCGCAAAAATTGCATCATTGTTGGAACATCCTGTAAATTTTAGTAATTGTTCTTATAGCGGCCATGGTAGACACTTTCTATAAAAATATTGCGGTTCAAAAAATTTTTAGTAATTGTCATATCTGCCGTGGCAAAACATCTTCTGTACAAAATTTCAAGAGTCTACCTATTACGGTTCAGGAAATAAAGCATTTGCATACAAATCACGTCACTGCCGGAAAACCCTTTACTTTTTATTGTTTGTTATAGGGGTCATAGTAATACCCCACTATGAAAATTTCAAGAGTCTACCTATTACGGTTCGAGAAATAAAACGTTTGCATGCAAATCACGTCACTGCCGGAAAACCCTTTAATATTTATTCTTTTTTATAGGGGTCATAGTTATACCCCATCTGTGAAAATGTCATGAGTATACATATTACGGTAAAAACAATAGGCCATATACATGCAAATCACGTTACTAACAGAACATCCTTTAATATTTAAGTTCAATTTTGTATACTTGTTTATAAAGCGAGCATAGTTTTAATTACTGTTTGTAAATTTTAAGTGGTTGCCTCCTGCAGCTCAAGAAATACAGACATAATCGTAAATAACACGTCACTTTCGAAACACCCTATAAGTTTTAGTATTTTTTGCTATAGCGGCCGCAGGTATACACCTTCTGTGAAAATTTCAAGAGTTTACCTATTATGGTTCAAAACTTAGGCCATATACATGCAAATCACGTTACTATCGGAACACCCTTTTATTTGTAGGTTGATTTTGCAATATTTGTTTATATAGCAAACTAAGTTTTAGTTATTGTTTATTAATTCTGGGTGTATGCCTCCTACAGTTCAAGAAATAAACACATATACGTGAATAACACGTCACTATCGAAATACCCTATAAGTTTTAGTATTTGTTGCTATAGCGGCAACAGTTATACATCTGTGAAAATTAATAGAGTCTACCTATTATGGTTCCAGAGATAAAAGGCGCTGACAGACGGACGGACAGACATTGTAGCGAACACAATAGGGTTACGCTTTTACCCTTGGGTACGGAACCCTAAAAATTTAAAATTTAGTTTAGTTATTTTTTTAATATAAAATGTTATTTTTTATAAAGGCCAAATAAATTAAAAATTAATGAACAAATTATTACGTTAATTTTCTAGTGGTTAAGACATTTAAAACTAAAATCCTAATTTTAGTTACCCCTTTTATTAACCAAAAAAATATTTTTACACAAATGATTTATTTATAAAGAGTCTCAAGTTCGTGTATTCTCTCTGCACAATTGAAAGAATATTTTTTTACAAGTTATTTAAATGAAATTAAAATATATTTGAAATTAAACATTACTTATTTGATTTTAGTCCTGCCTTTTGATTACACTCGAACAAGTAAGTAACAATTAATTAAAATCAATTTTTGTAATTAATATATACAGTGCAGGCCAAACAAAAAGGGATTCCTGCAACATTTACATTTATTTGATGGTCTTATTCGTAAGGAAAATGCTATTTTCTCTTCATTTTATTTTATTTAAATGTCTCACACACCACATCAATTAAAGCACAAGGCAAAACAGAAGACAATTTTGTTTAAAGAAAATCTCTTCTTCCCTATTTTGTCAGAAAATGTTGTTTCAAGCCTATTGTATTTCACATGTGTGTGAAATGTGTGTTGCTTTTGGTACGAGAACAAGAAAATAGAAAAATGTCACATGTAACTTTTAAGTTCTATTAACACTTCTTACAGACATTTACCAACACAATCACCAAAAAAAAGAAAAAAATCTTTAAGTTTAGAAAACAGGAAACGGAAATGTTTTAATACCTAATAACTTCAGCTTAAATACATTTATGTACAACATTTAGCATTTCTTTTTAATTTTTGAAAGAATCTTGATCACAGTACAAAAGAAAAACTGTTTTAAATATTTAAAGAATTTATTCTTTTAAATTTATTTATTTAAAGAATTTATTTCTTAAATATCTTAAACTGTTCTTTTGTTCTGTGTTCAGGATTCTTTAAAAAATTACAAAGAAATGTTAAATTTTGTACATAAATATATTTAAGCTAAAGTTATTAGGTATGGCCTTTAGGCCATATTCATAAAAAAAATCGTTCTGAATAATAAATGGTAACAAAACAAATTTTGTATCAAAATTTGTTTAATAAAACTAAAAAAAAAAAATATTTTTTATGAATATGGTCTTAAGAATTTACTTTTCAGACCTAACGCTATGTAGTCGCTATAAACATATCGTGTGAAAATATAATCAACTAGCAGTGCCAGCCACGTCGTGGGCTTCCTGACAATATTTTGCTTTGAAAGTATTCCACACCAATTAAAAGACTCGTTCTTTTATAGTGCTTCATTTATGGTTTATGTATATACTTTATATAAAGGTACCTATCCCTTTATAAAATTCAAAAATTTATAAAAAATTCTGAAATTCAAAAAAGTATTGTAAATCTCTGTAAGAGGTGTTTAAAATATTTTAATAACAATGTAATTCCATAAAGCAAAAATACAAATTAAATACAAATTTTATACAACTGGCGCCATCTGTTGCGCAGTAGTTCTTTAAATATCCTACTTTCAAAACTAAAAAGGTGAGTTGATAAAATAACCGTGTTGAATATAAATGTATTGAAAATATCCAAGTTTTAAACCGAAAATTTCAGTACCTTTAAACCGGAAATTGCGTTTTCACTGTTTTTTCGCTACTTTCTCTTATAAATAAGATATTTTTGCGGAAAAAAAGTATCCTAAAGGGACCAAGATACTAAGGTACCTCCTCACAAAATTTTGTTAAAATCCATCCAGTATTTTTTACGTGATACGAATACAAAAAAGCAGACAGACAGACAGATGGAAATTAGTTACTATTTTATTATATGTATAGATATTTCGGTTTTCCTATATGTAAATTCATCAAAAATTTTCAGGGCATGCGCAACTGATGCGTCTCGGTAAAACGCATTTTTATTGCATCAAACAACTTTAATTGGCTTTGAACATTAAAATTTATCATTTTTAGTTAAAATTTTAAAGACTAGCAATTTATAGTTGAAAACACAACATACTGCTGCTTCTCATTTTAACAAAACTAAATGTGGTGCAATAAATTCGCTACATAATTCAAATAACAATAAACCGAAGTAACAATAAGCGGAATGAGGTTATAAACAAACATTAAAAGCAATCAGTATATTTCGCTATTTCTGCTTTAACTGATGGTACGTATAGATCTTTTTAATGTTCGAATTTATTTATATACCAGGGAGCAACTGTGATCATCCGTATAATCTTAGATAAAAGGCTTAAAGTATGATTAAATTTTTAAATGGTCTTTTCATGGTTTATGAATCATAGCAATTAAGGAAACCTTTCAATATGGAGGAAAGTGCTTAAGACGTAAAATAACATTAAAAATAAAACAGAACGACCTTATGCGCATATAGTTTGCACAAATAATTTGCAATATTTGTATCAGAGCACGAACATCTTTTGCAGAAGCTGTAGAAGATTTATATTTTCCGCATTCAAGCTCCATTTAATCCATCCTTAAGTAGAGTTATCTGTCTGTTGGCACAGTTTTTAATACAGCGACTTACTAGAGACCGTTTGATATCCCTAATTGAACCCCATTGCTTCCCGGTTTAAGAGTAGCGAAATATCATAATTTATTTTTATCCAATAAAATAAAGAAAATTTTTTTTTGTCTAGAAGCAACGCAGTGGTGGCATTGTTGTTTTTAGAAATTTATAATAGCAAGACTAATAACGTGAATTTTAATTTCAATTCCAAATGGTGGCTGCCGTTGGCAGGCTCATAGCAATATCTTGTGTCTGTAAGGAAGCTGATAAGGCTCTGGATTGCCGTTGACGGCCAGTTTATTTTTTAACATCAACTTATCTGCGCGAATGAAGCGTTTTTTGAGTGTTCACCTTTTTTCTCTTATTGGCCAGAGGAATATCGAAATAGAATGACATAGAAACCTCGCAAGGGGTGGACTGGTCAGTCTATGTAGATACTTCTGCGGCTATGGAGGTAAATGTGGATGAATTTGACGCACCTGGTCCTGTGGGCTTAGGCAAATCCTTTTCTGAAGCAGGCACCTCAAAACGTTCCTTCAACATCGAGTCGGAGTCTCTACAGCTCATGCCTAAAAGTGAGAGGCAGAGGCAGAAGAGGAGGCGGGGAAAGGAAAGAGGCTGAGACGGCAGCACACATTGTATGTGAATGTCCAGATCTGACTAGCATAAGACTCAGGACCACTGGTGGATGCCATGGGGGACCTGAACCTTGAACAAATGCTAGCAATTATTAGAGACTGCGTGATGAAAAAGGATACCGAGAGGTTACCAGCCGACAGTCTGAAATAACTAAAGTCAATATTAAGGGCTGGTTGTAGCACATGACTCAATGTAAGTAGGTTGCCGTAAATTACATTTCGGTTGCCTGTAATCCTAGAGAACGGAAGAGGGTCTAAAGGGGATCCATTATGGAAGTGGTCTGCTTCGATATTCCCCCTACATTACATACATACCCGTCTACCGTCTAAAATCACATCAATTGTAAGTAAAGCATACTTTCGAGACTCATCGAAAGTAAGGTAGTCGCAAATCACCAATCGGCTGCCTGAAATCATTAATGCTCCTAATTAGTCTAAGTATGAGTTAGTTGGTCAGCTAGTGAAGTAGTGCCCTCTAAGAACTCCTAACAATATTAACAAATATCTAATTTTTACGTTGATGGGATGGATTGATGCTCCTCGATGGGCTGAGCATGAGTTAGTTGTTTAGGTAATCGTTGTAGTGCCCGTTAAGATCTCCTAATAATATTATCATAAATCTATTTCATACGAATTTGGGAATTAACCAAATATAAGTTTTCAGCACAACTGGTTATTTTAATTAACATAAACAATTCTGGTAGTTTACAAAATACTTATTTACAAATGAAAACTTGTTGTAGTGCAAAGGGGTAGTAAAGTATCAATTCATTCTACTACTTATTATGCCAGAGCATCTTAAGTGTCAACAGACATATTTAAAGCGGTCATGCAACTTGTGTCATTAGAAAATAACAGGCTGAAAGGGTTGATTTGCAGGTAAACAGATATTTACACTTGTGTAAATAGTTTTATCCATGTTTGTTGTAAAATATACCAACAAATATTTTTAGGTTAAATAACATGTCAAGGACACTGATTTCTTCATGTCTACTTTAACACCATTAATGCCAAAAACATCATCGGATACCTTTCCTTTTCATCGTTTATTATTGCTTAAGCTTCTACCTTGCCTTCCGTGGGAATAAAGCATTTTAATTACTTAACTTTTCTTAATGTCATATATTTTTACCAGGCTGCTTTAAGTGTAAATGTATTTGTAGCGTTAGTGATTACATCAAGTTGTTTCTTAGCAAAAAAAAGCACAATGGAATACTTGCTTATGTGTTTAAATATAATTCTTAAAGTTTTTTTCTTCATTCAAACTTTTGAAAAGAAAACATGTCAGTATACAAGTGCTTAATGTAAATCTTTTAAAGTATAAGAAAAGGAAAAAGTTGAGAATTAACAACAACTAAAGTCTTAACAAGAAAAACACAAATACAAATGAAAGTCAGAAGATTCAATTTAAGCTGCAAAACACCCTCATATTGTCTTTTAGTAAAACAATTTCAATATGAATTCGTTTTTCTTTAAGAAACAAAAACACTTAATTTTTGTCAAGGTATACTCGTATACGAGTAGATATGAATTTATGTGGGTCTGTGAAAAGTTTACTTTGTTTAAAAGCATACTCACACTAGCACACTCACACTAAGATAACAGAAAATATAGGTTGATATATAGCTATTGTTGTAAAGCTTTTGTTAGCAGGTGTAAAATACTTTTATATTAAAATTATGTCAAATCCATTTTCAAAGTTTATTTTCATTGTTTTAATATTTGCAATTTATATTCTTTCGGAAAATAGGGGAAAGCTCTTATGTGTTAAATAAATGTAGTTTTAAATAAAATTTATGGCAAGACATCGGTAGATACTAAAATAGTAAATTTAAATTCTGTTACATTGAACTATAAAATATAAGAGTTGAAGAAAGATTGTCATTGAATTTATTAAGTTCTTTAGTAAATCATTTTACAATTTGTGTTTTTAAATGGAGGAAAAAAATAAGAGAATAATAACCTACATATGCTTTAAAAACATTCAGCAAGTCTTTGGGACTGCCGATAGAAGTAAAAACTAATAACACTTATAATGTAAATAATCTACAATAAAATAATCGACACTTCACATTGATAAATTAATTTTGTAGCACAACCCTTGTCGCTAATTAAATTAAAAGAGTAAAAACTAATTTTGTTATATTTTACTGACCTTATCTGTTTTAGAAGCGTGTACACTCTCCTACTCAAGTGTATTATATGATCAGCACAAAATTTGTAAAGATATTAAAATTTATATTGTAAACAAAAAGAAGAATATAATAATTATTTATTATTGACCTTTTTAATGTTTTGTTTATTAAAGTTGAAATTTCATCTAATTTAGAATTTTAAGGTCTTAAATGTTTAAAAAATGTAAATAAAAAACTATTGTTTCATTTTTGTATCCAACGTTTCGCTGGTATTTTCCAGCTTCATCAGGGATAATTTTATTAAATCTGGCAACGATATAGAAAATGTAAACACAAAATTGTAGTAAAGACAACAACAACATGATAACTTAGTTTAACTTATTTTTACTTACATATAGTTTTCTCGTCAATTTTAACATTTAGTTTAAACAAAATTTGTTTTATACACCACGACATAAAACACAAGTTATTCAAAAAACGTAAAAACAAACTTAAAAATATATCACAGTTGAAATATGTTAAACTAGTATCACAGTTGGAGCAAAATTACTAAACTAAATTATTGCAATCATATAATTGGCGCTAATGTTGTCTTTGTCTTCTTTTCTGTTGATTGCACTTTTTGTTCTTTGCTGAATTCTTAAACTTTCCAGAGTATAAGGCCCAAAATAGATGAAATTTCAGCTTTAATAAACGAAGAATATAATGGTTTCTATAAAAACATGTGCTTGTACTTTGTCAACTAAGTACATAAATAGGTATGTATATATATACTTTGGATAAAACAGATCTGAGTAGCCAGTATACCACTCGTATCACTATATTTGTTTACCATATAAATGGCTGATCAAGACACCTTTTAGTTTTCAACTTTATACTTATAGCTATTGGCGACATATTAATATACGTTCTGTGTAAATTTCAAGCATCTATCTCTAATAGTTCCAAATATAGGGCCATATAGGTCCAACTACATCAAATGTTGGGGCACCCTTTAATTTATATTTTAAATTTATGTCTACACTTGTTATTAGACCAAACATAGTAGTCATTACATTATGTCTAACTTTTGAGTGATTGTCTATTATATCTATAATCCAAAGATACTCTCATATAGGTTCTTTGTAAATTTCATATGTTTGTCTGAAACTGTTTAAAAGTTTGGCCATGTACATCAACTGCTGGGACACCCTTTATTTTCCAAATTACAGTCTTATATATTTGTTGCAGAGAACTAAGCTATTCAGGTTATTTGTAAATTTCAATCATCTGTCTGTAACGGTTGAAAAATTTGGCCATTTGACCCTTTAATTTATAATTTTAAATATTTTACTTGTTATTATAACGCACATAGTAATGGAGACTTTGTCATATTTATAAGCGTTTCTATAAAGGTTCAAAAGATAGGGCCATACAGGTCAAATTTTTTTTTTTTTTTTTTTTGATTTTTTATTTCATTTAAATAATATAATAAAAGTACAAAGTTCAGTATATTAATTTTAGTATGTATAAAATTTTTCTTAAATTAAAAACCCCGCGAAGCTGTATGCTTGTCTGCAGGACATTCAATCAAAAATAATTTGTGTGTATGAGATTGCTTAAGGTAGATGTATGTAGGTATTAGCTTTTTGTTTTACAAGTATTTTGGTGTTGATTTGTATTTTTCATTGTGTTTGTATAAAATATTTTAGAATTTTTATTTTTCTCTTATAAGGGTTTTGTTCCGTGATTATGTTTATTGGAAGTTTATTGTATAGGTTGGGTATGGTGACAGCTAGAGTGTTTTCTCCATATTTATTATGGTGACGATCGACTTTATATCTTCCTTCTAATTTTCGCCTAGTGCCATAGTTGTGGTTAATAGGTTTTAAAAATTGTGGATTGTTATAAAATTCTTTGAATAAGGTTGTATAATATATACTTTTGATGTTAAGAACATCTAGCATTGTAGCAATATTATTTTTATTTGAAATTGATTTATTTTTACTGCGCATGATGTTCGTGTTAAATGTGTTAGAGTTAGATCTGGGGGTTGTATTGTTGGTTTGGTTTGTGTTGTTGCTGATATTTGTGTTATTGCCGATATTTGCATTAAGGTCATTTGTGGCGTTGGTAGTTTCGTTATTAGAGGCTGTATTGTTTGGTAAGGCGTAGCCGTAAACCAAAGTATCTTGGATTTGTTGTTTGTGCTGCTTGCTTTTTAAAAGTATTTTTAAAATTTGGTTCTGCGTTTGCTGAAGGGATCTACAGTAAGTAGAGTTTCCCCACGCTGTTATTCCATGCCTTATATAGCACTCAGCCATTGAGAAATATGCTTGCTTAAGAACGTTAAACGTGGCGCAGTTGCTTAAGTGGTACAAGCTGTAGGCCGTTTTTCTTAATTTTGTTCTTACATATTGTATATGTGTTAGCCATTTAAAGTTTTGGTCGATATAGACTCCAAGATACTTGTAGGTTTTTACAACTTCTATAATAGTATTGCAAGAGTCAAATCTAGCATTGTTGTTTTTGGAATTGTGTAGACATTGGTTATCGTGAAATTTTATTATAATTTCACTTGAAACAAGGTGTGATGGTTTTAGATGTATTATTTTTGTTTTTGAAGCATTTATAACGAGACCGTTGTCATGGCACCATTTAGATATTATATTTAACTGAAGTTGCATGTTTGTTGTTGCAGTTTCAATATTTTTGTTAGATACTAATATCGCAGTATCATCTGCAAACGCAAATGTGGTGCTGTTTTTTAATACGTTTATCATTTCATTTGCATATATTAAATATAAAATAGGCCCAAGTTTTGATCCTTGAGGAACACCAGAAGTTATTGAGGTCTCATTACTATATGTGTTGCCTATTTTCACTCTGTACGATCTTAGTTCCAAGTAGTTTTTAAACCACCCTAGACAACTTCCCCTGATTCCTGATTATGTGAAAGTGTATCAAAGGCTTTGCTAAAGTCAATGAAAAGTGCGAGGCAGTGGTTATTATTCTCTAAAGATTTATTTACGTAGTTTGAAAATTGTCCCAGCAGTTTATTGATGTTCTTTCCTTTCTGGAATCCATATTGATTTTTATTTAGTACATTATATTTGTTTAGAAATTCCGTTATCCTTCTGACTATAACTTCTTCCAATATCTTTTCGACTACAGATAAAACTGCAATTGGCCTATAATTATTATAATCATTTTTTGTGCCACTTTTATAAATTGGCCGTATGATTGATGTTTTTAGTATGTTCGGTATATTAGAGCTACTAATACTGGAGTTAATAAATGCAGTTATTATTGGTGTCATAATGCTAGCGTTACTTCTTAAATCTTTTGGTCGAATGCCATCAATACCTGCTCCCTTGTTGATTTTTAAGCTTTTTAATAAATTAATATCTCTTCTTCATTTGTAGGAGAAAGAAATATTGAGTTATTCAGTATTTTTGACTGATTTTGTAGAGTTTTTATATCACAATTATGTAATATTTTATTTATATTTTCTTTAAAATTTGTTGCAAAGTTATTTGAAATATTTGAAATTACTTAATCACTGGGGACACCCTTTAATTGTTAAGTTTAGTTTTGCATTAATTTTTCTTATAAGGAGCTATAGTGATGCGCACTTTTTTAAATATTAATTTGGTGCCCTTTACGGTACGTAATACATGAAAGAAATATGTATGTTGTATGGGGGCACCCTTTAAATTTTAAAATTATGTACCTTTTTTTAATGGAACCAATCTGTAAGCATTTACTTTGGGTGTGTGATGAATTCATGTGAGTTTTCAAATACAAAATTTACATCGGGATAAAGCTTTATGCTCATACTCATAAAAATTTGAGTTCACTTAAAGTATTCTTTATGAAAAACTTTGTATGAAAATGTCCCATAAAGTACATATACGTAAAAAAACTTTAATTTTTTATTAAGTGGAATTGATCCCGTATTTTTCTGAAAACGTAAAATCAAAAATTTTTTGGAATAAAACCACTGACAATTATGCTGCTGTAATTAAAAACGTTTTTTCTGCATTGACAATACAAATATTTTTATTGCCTTTTAAAAAAATTATTTATTGAAACATGTCATATAGTCCGTTCGGAAATGAAATGATTCCATAGTTCTAATTCCTATGGATGTTTTGAAAAAGAAGTATCTTACAAATTTTTCTGTTTTTTCATTGTATGAAATGCTAACTAACTATTTCAAAGATAGGACCGTTTAGCCCATTGAAAGGAGACCCCAGAATCGTTAACACATTATCATTATCATAACCCTCTTTTAGAGTCTATATCTTTGTCTGATTCCTAGTATTTTGAACAGAAAATGAATCATTTAAGTATATCAATATACGAAGACAAAACGAAAGGACAAAGAAAAAAATTTAAAAAATAAAAAAGCAAAATAAGTTTGCTATGCAATTTTAGTACGTAAAAAATTTAAATAAAATTTAATACTTAATTAACTTACACTTTTAAAACTTTTATCTTTGTTTACAATTTATTTTCCTAGTTCCTTATTACACAATATCAACTAATTTACAAACTGCCTTGATTATTGAGTTTTTTCACCTAACAAACATTAATTATTGTTTTATTTTTGTTAAAAAAAACACCTTAAATTTTTTTTTTTTTTTGTAAAAATAATTACATATTCCATTACTTAGACTGTGATTTTTAACGAAATATTATTAATATAGGATCAAACATAAGAATTGGTGAAGTTTTAACCCTTAATGGGCAATCTTGAAAAAGTAAGAAGAGTAAGAAATTATTTTCGTGTACATTGATAACTATAATAGGTAGAGTCTTGAAAATTTGGCCATACTTTACTTCCAAGTGTTTATTGTATTTTTTGTGGATGGGTGTAGTGAAACGCACAAGGGATAGCTAGTTAAAAATAAATATACATCATTATAACAATCAAATAAATTGTGATTGTAATACCAATACCAATTCAATTTCATAATTCGTTATAAAATAGAAGTGCCATTTTCCTTAAAAAGGAATATTATAATTTTTTTAAATACTTGATGAGTTAATACACTTATTTTACCTTTTAATTACGAACAGTGTCAAATTTTACCCTAAATCAAAAAGGAAATAAATATTTAGGCAGCTAGTAATTAAATCATATTTAAATAGATAACACGCAATTGCAGAATTCTACATAAACAGTTGTTTATTGTAATTTTAATTTTTTTTTAAATATTAGAATCACAATTTATTAGCCATAAGATTGAAGTAGCTATTTTATTATACTAAAGTAGCAGAGGATTAGATGGCGTATGATTTATGAATTAAATAAATCATACGCACGTCTGTATAATCTTCGTTTTACAAACAAGCACTTCTCACAGTTACTTAAACTACTGTACAGTAAAAACTCATATTTATTACAAAAAAAAAAAAAAGAAAAATAAATTCTCATAATTAGCTTAAAAGAAGCAAAAATACTTCGTAGTAAAATATTAAATTACGTAAAAATATTATTAAAACTTAAGATGCTGTTAAGTATTAAGTAATTTCAATTATATTTTTCAAGTTTTTTTATTTTTGCATCGAGAGTACCATTAAATAAAAATAATATTATTATGTTAAAACTTAACAAGATAAATGAAGAACCAAAAAGACTTGAAAAAATAAACGCATAAATTCGACACTCCATTAAAAAAGCACACAAAAATGTTTTAAAACAAAAATAAATAAATGTTGAACACATTTTTCATGCTTTAATTAACAGAGCTGCGCAAAACAAATAAAATTGGTTTCATACAGAACCAACAACAAAAAATACTTAAACACACACAAACCCTGAAACACACGCATCCAAGGACTTGTGAAAAAAAAAATATTAATGGGAGAATGGAAGATGAAGAAGATAAACAATATAAAGATAGACATATTTTAGGGATATTAAAAAAACGGAAGAAATTAAAAAGAGCCGGAAAAATATGGGGAGAAAATGTGCAAATAAAAATTTATTTTTAGGAAGGACAAATACATTTTTATAAAAAAAAATTATATAATTTTCGAAATGTTACTATTCTGCAAAACAAATAGTTATTTAACATTTCATATAATTCGTTATTAATGTCTAGCAAATTTGATATTTAATGATGAATCAACGAATCAGTCTTAAATCCGGATATCACTAATACTAATGTGATTAGCTAAAATCTATATAAGCAATCCTGCCAAGCTTCTACATACTATTTGTGGTCAAATATATCGTCTTAACTCCAACTGATAAGTTTTGACTACTGTTATCATCATAAAACCTAAAGATAATTTTTAATATGCAATAGACAGCATTTTTGTGATATTGTTTATATATAGTTACTACGTGGTTGAGGGTGGTGTAGCTCAAGTGGTTAGCAATTGACTACTAAACTATGCTCACGAGTTCAATACTCAGCCATGGCAAGATCAATTTATCTGACTTGTATTAACACTCTTTATAATAATGCATATCACAACGCCCTCCTTCGCCGGTCTTACCACAAAGCAATAGATTGCCAGCGAAGTTAAATAATTACAAATTGGCTCTGCTAGCATCAAACTAATTCGCCTAAATAACACCGGAGGCGCTGCAGCACTGTTCTAGAAAATATCATAACGTACAATTGCAATGTTGCCATAAGTGAAGCATTACTATCACACTAATCATCTGTCTTATCTACTCCTATCGCTTTCCATAGGAAGTAATACACAGTGATTAATTGCCTGAGTGTTACCATTCTTTAAAAAAAATATATAAAATTTTTTGAGTACGTACAAATATATAAACAGTCATATTAAAATTGCATGAGACGTAATAGTTGATTCAATATCTCAGATTCACTGACGCAAAAATCTATAAAAAAATTCTCCCTGAATACCGTCTTCATTAGAAGTATTAGCGCCTCGTTAGGAGTATTTCTGACAATAATTCACAAATTATTATTAAATATTTCGGATTTAGTATTTTTCATCTAATTTTAGGCGAAAAAATTGTCATATTAAGCGATTTCAAAATCATTATTAAACATATCAAAAAATGTTTTTTCAAAGTGTATTCCGAAAAACAAAAAAATAATTATCTCTTATTTTTGTTGTTAGATGGACAAATAAGCATATTTTCGTGATTTTGAGTAAAACAACGTGAAAATATCGGCGATATTTTTATACAGCATGATCGATTAACAGAAAAGATCCTTAAATCTTTTTAGTTTGAATTTAACAATTAATAAAATTAATTTTTATTTTCAATAAAATTAATTTTTATTTTCAATAAAATTAACTTTGGTTTATCTATACATATAACAAAATAATAAAATAGTAACTCATTTCCGTATGTCGCATCACGTAAAAGCAGGAGGTACCTTAGCATCCTGATTCCAATATAGAATAATTTTTTCCTCAAAAGTACCTTATTTCCAAGAGATAGTAAAGACTAAAAGCAGTAAAAGTACGCCGACTTTTTTTTTACCGATTTAAGGGTACTGAATAATTCAAGGCATCTTTTATTCTTGAAAGCGGGTTAACACGGTTGCGCAATAGAAGGTGCTGTTTTAAAATAATGGCAAAATATGAATTACTTACTGCCAAATAGCCAATTGCATAAAATTTGTATTTGATTTGTATTGTATTGTTACTTTGTGGAATTAAATTGTTATTAGAATATTTTAAACACCTTTTACAGAGCTTAAAAAGAATTTCTAGAATTTTTTAGAAATTTCCGAATTCTATTCAGGGATGAGTACCTTTATATAAAGTGAATAGATAAGCCATAACAGAAGCACTATAAAAGTAAGAGTCTTACAATTGGTATGGAATACTTTCAAAGCCAAATCGTGAAAAATATTGTCAGGACGCCCACGACGGTGCGGGCACAGCTTGTTATTTAGTAAAAATCAAATATACCATTTAAATTACATATTGAAATTTGGGAACATCCTTACTTAATTATCATGTGTTGGAAATAAACTAAACAGAACTGCTGTTATTCCAAATTAATATGAATTATTTAGAGAATGAAAATATATCAACTGTAAATGGCACTAAAAATAGATCTTCCACTCGGAGACCTATACGGTAAAATTAACTCAAGCTTAATTAATTTGTCAGGTGTTGGAAATGGTATATTCATTTTCTCTCGTCTTGGGTCGAAATGTCCATACCTATGTACATCTAGATATAATAAAATAGTAACTCATTTTCTGTCCATCTGTCTTTCTTTTTTGGTGTTCTCATCATAGATGGGGGTAGTGCACTAAATTTTGATTGAAATCAGCATTGCACTACCACTAAATCATATTGCAAATGAAATTATTCCACTATTTTTTTAAGCTTAGTGATAAACTGCAAAGATTCACTAGCAATCAAAAGAATTTAGTCGTGTAGTGCAAATGTTTGCAATACCACTCAACGCAAATTTAGTGCAAGAATTCTTGACTGACTCAATTGATTGCAAAATTTTTAGTTGCAATCAATAAAAAGCTGCATTTATTCATACTATCAATCAACTTTCAAAACTGATTGGTCATGAGAATTTTGAAATAAATTCGATTTTTTTTTTAAAATATTTTACACCAAAAGATAAAAAAGTTTTCTAACGGAATGAACTTTTTATTCAGTATTAAAACAAGGTACATAATGGTAACAAATTAATTGTTAATACTATATAACAGTAACATAAAAATTTTCAAAGTCAGTTCGAATAACACTAGATAAGTTAGATTTCTAGATTTTAGTAAATAAAACGATTGTTTAAATAACTAGTCTTCTAATACCTTTGATATTAGATCCTTCAACAGTAGAACAAAATGATAGCATACGAATAGAATTAAATACTTCTCTACTGGATTTTAAGACTGAATTGGGTTGTCTTTACAAGTACCCAGTAATTAGTGTGGAGCGTTTGTTTTCCTTTAGCGGAATGGTAGACACTCATAGAAGATAAACAAATTTGGTGATAGCAGTTATGAAATGCCTGTTGCAAATAATTTTTTGTATTTTACTTTTTTTTGGTATCCATTTTGTTTATTAAAATATAAAAATAAAAATAAATTGGATTATATTTTTAATGAATATAAAATAAATTGGATTATATTTTTAATGAAGTATTAGTCTCCACTTTTGAATTGGTGCACAAAAATAATAATAAATCAAATTGAATCTCAAATTGAATGCAAAATTTATACATTGCAATTAACTTGAGTGAAGAAGAAAAAGTTGCAATATACTGCTGATTGCATTTTTTGAAATCAAAATAATTAAAATTTAGTGCAAAGATTTTTTAACTCTCTATCACAAATGTTGATTGAGGCTGAAAATTTTGCAATCACCATTAGAAATCAAAAAAATGAATGCAATAATTTTGCAATATCACTCAGTGTGAGTGAAGATTGCAGAATTAATGCACTACCCCCAACATGGTTCTCATCGCATCGTAAAAAATACTGAATGGATTTTAAAAAATTTTTATGAGGAGGTATTCTAAGTATCCTGATTCCAATATAGAATACTTTTTTTCGGCAAAAATGTGTTATTTCTAAGAGAAAGTGGAGAAAATTCGATGAAAATATGCCATTTTTTTTACCGATTTATAGGTACTGCATACTTTAACGCATCTTTTATTTTTGAAAGCGGTATATTTTAAACAACGTTGCGCAACATATGACGCGGTTTGAAAATAACGACAAAATTAATTGAAAGCGGGATATTTAAACACGGTTGCCCAATAGATGGCGCTCTTGTAAAATAATCACAAAATATGAATTACTGGCCGATTGAACAAAATTTGTATTTGATTTGTATTTTTACTTTGTAGAATGACAATGTTATTGAAATATTTTAAACACCTTTTACACAGCTTAATAATATTTTTTAGAATTTTAGAATTTTATATAACTTTTAGAATTATCCAGGGATGGTCACCTTTATATAAAGTAAATACGTAAGAGTCTTAAAATTGAGTGTGGATTTCTTTCAAAGCAAAATCGAACAAAATGTTGTCAGAACGCACACAACGTGTATAGGCATAGCTAGTGTAAAATAAAATAAAATTACAAAGTTTTATAGATGGTTTCTAAGAAATTCAGTCAATGCGAAATAAATTGAGTTCACTATAGTCGCCTTGACTTTTTCTTCTTCTTTGGAGAAACAATTAAAAATTTTAAGATACAACTAAACTATTGAATTTAAATTCGTCACATTTAACCTTTTGGTGCTTCTTTTCCTCCCTAATACAGCAAAGCAAGCACAGATGGCTGTATGCTGAAGCTTTTAAAAATCCAGTGGTAATAGTGGTTAGTACTTAATGGTTTCATATTTAAAAAAAAAACATTACTTTGCAACAATATCAGGATTTTATGATCTTCTCTTTTCCATTTCACCTATGAATTTTTTCAGTTTAATTTAAATGCTGTCTCTGGTAGTAGTCATTTACAGTGGCACTTTTTGTTACAAAGAAAAAAAAATATATTTTTTTATATAATTTTTTAGTTTTATAAAGTTACTAAGGCCTGAATGACTTTGAATTTCTCTTCGCCATTTAAAGCTTAAATGTTTTATAAAGAACGCCCTTATAAAAAAACAAAATTTTATTTTATTTTCCTTTTTACCTTTTTGTGAAAATAAAGTCTGGTGGTTTTTTTAAGCAAAAAAAAAAATACTTTTTTTTCTTCTTTTTTTTAATTTATATATTTTTGTTGGCCTACAATTTTAATGCAGGTTTCAGCTAAAACTACAAAAAAAAATGAATAGAAGTAAAAACTAGTTGACATTGCATGTTATTTATTTTTCTTTGCTCCCCTCAAAATGTGGGTACAACTTTTCTGTAAACGTTTGCCAGAGTTTTTGTCTGTTAACTCATACGAGCATGTGGGTTTTGTTTTACCATTTTTTTATACATTCATGTGTATTTACATACATTTGTGTATGTGCATGTGTGTTTGTATATATGTATGTATTATACACAAAAAATAAAATATATAAATAAAAAATGGTTGTGTATATAGAAACCATAAAATATGTCCTTGACTTAATAAGTATTATACTTTAGTTTATTAGGGGGATTTTTTAGTTATTTTTTAAACATTTTTTTATTTTTTATTTTCCATTTGTTGAATTTGTAAAACTTTGCATTGAAAAGTTTTCATTTCTGTTAAATAAACTAATATTTTCTGTTGTATTGCTGATTCAGTACTTTTAACCAGCATTTTTATGCTGTTATCAGCAAAAGAGTTGAGTTTAATAGAATAAATTTTTTTATTTTATTGTAGGCGACGGCAATGAAATGTTGATAGTATTCAGAAAGTTTTAAAATAAACTTTTATTTGATTTAATTCTCCTTTATTTAATAGTTGTTTGAATTGTTATGGCAAGCAAGACTATTTAAATAGGCAAATTGATAGAAAAATTAAAGCTGTGTCAAATCTCTACATTGCAGTTAAACAGAATAGTTTTATAAACCTATGACATGTTTTCATAAGGATTTCGCTCATTTTAAGTGGCTCATGATTCCAAAGGCCAATATTATAAATTTATTAGAAACCAAATGTCGTTAAATATGTACATGCAATAGTCTGATTTATATTCAGTATAGCATAAGAGCAAATAATTTGGGTTATATACTAGAAATTTTTATTATTCAGTTTAATGTCTTTTTTGTTTAACCTCTTAACGATCGGCTGCAGCAAAATGATTATATTTTATTCATGTCTTGTTAAACGTTTCTAACGGCGACAGTAGACAATGGATTAAAATCAAAATACTTTTCAAATAAATCGGCCCACTCTAAATTACTAATACGAAAGTATAGACACACTTTAAAAAATGTACATCATCACTTTTTTTATGTGCTATCAATAGGCTGAGACAAAACTAGAAGATTGCTACTAGACTCTAGCTAGACTATGATTAGACAATTACTCGGCTATTACTAGACTATGACTAGACTATGTTTAGATAATGATGAGTATGGTTAGACTATTGCTAGTCTATAGCAAGAAAATGACAGTTAGAAGTCTATTATTAGCGGTATGAATACATTATTACTATAAGACCCAATATTATAACTTGCCTTTAGCTAAAGTTAGGATTTTCATGATAATAATGAGGATAATGCTCATTGCTATAACTTGTCCTTAAGTTAAGTAAGTAGTTTTTAGCTTACTCTTAATAATGTAAAACTATTTATCGCTCCAACAAAATCCTAACTTCTGCTAGAGGCAAGTTATAATACTGGGCCTAAATATATTATAACTAGATAAAAGAAGATAATGATTAGACCATGACTAATCTATAACTAGACTATGATTAGACTATGACTAGACTATGACTAGACTATGACTAGACTATGACTAGACTATGACTAGACTATGACTAGACTATGACTAGACTATGACTAGACTATGACTAGACTATGACTAGACTATGACTAGACTATGACTAGACTATGACTAGACTATGACTAGACTATGACTAGACTATGACTAGACTATGACTAGACTATGACTAGACTATGACTAGACTATGACTAGACTATTACTAGACTATGACTAGACTATGACTAGACTATGACTAGACTATGACTAGACTATGACTAGACTATGACTAGACTATGACAAGACTATGACTAGACTATGACTAGACTATGACTAGACTATGACTAGACTATGACTAGACTATGACTAGACTATGACTAGACTATGACTAGACTGTGACTAGACTATGACTAGCTATGACTAGACTATGACTAGACTATGACTAGACTATGACTAGACTATGACTAGACTATGACTAGACTATGACTAGACTATGACTAGACTATGACTAGACTATGACTAGACTATGACTAGACTATGACTAGACTATGACTAGACTATGACTAGACTATGACTAGACTATGACTAGACTATGACTAGACTATGACTAGACTATGACTAGACTATGACTAGACTATGACTAGACTATGACTAGACTATGACTAGACTATGACTAGACTATGACTAGACTATGACTAGACTATGACTAGACTATGACTAGACTATGACTAGACTATGACTAGACTATGACTAGACTATGACTAGACTATGACTAGACTATGACTAGACTATGACTAGACTATGACTAGACTATGACTAGACTATGACTAGACTATGACTAGACTATGACTAGACTATGACTAGACTATGACTAGACTATGACTAGACTATGACTAGACTATGACTAGACTATGACTAGACTATGACTAGACTATGACTAGACTATGACTAGACTATGACTAGACTATGACTAGACTATGACTAGACTATGACTAGACTATGACTAGACTATGACTAGACTATGACTAGACTATGACTAGACTATGACTAGACTATGACTAGACTATGACTAGACTATGACTAGACTATGACTAGACTATGACTAGACTATGACTAGACTATGACTAGACTATGACTAGATTATGACTAGGCTATGACAAGACTATGAAGAGTCTATGACTAGTCTATGACTAGACTATGACTAGACTATGACTAGACTATGACTAGACTATGACTAGACTATGACTAGACTATGACTAGACTATGACTAGATTATGACTAGGCTATGACTAGACTATGAAGAGTCTATGACTAGACTATGACTAGACTATGACTACACTATGACTACACTATGACTACACTATGACTAGTCTATGACTAGACTATGATTATACTATGTCAAAACTATGAGTATGCCTAGACTATAAATAGGCTAAACTATCAGTAGACTATAACTAGACTATGTTAAGACTATGAGTATGTCTAGACTAAGACTAGACTTTGACTCGAACATGACTAGACTATGCCTAGAAAATGTGCAAACTATACTTAAACGATATATTGACTATAACTAGGCTGTAAAAATTATGTATATGTTTACGCTGAGGTTAGATAATGATGAGACTATAACTAGACTATGCGTAGACTATGACGACTCTTAATATACTGTAACAATAAGATGTCTAAACTACGACTAGCCTAAGTCAAGACCAAGACCAAGTCAAAGCTATGTTAAGAACATGACTGACTAGAGCGTGACCTTGACTACATAACTACACTATGAATATGCTACAGCAGCTAATATATCCGAAATATTTATCAAGTATAAATTGGGCTCAAAGCACTAAATTAACGAGCTGCAGCTGCAATTGGCTAATGAGAATTTGAAAAATCTTTCAGTAGAAACTTTCCAAAACTAATTATTTTAGACTTTTATGCCGTACCTTATCGATCATTGGCTTTCTTACTATATTTACTAATTTTTCTGATTCCAAGTTTTTGATTCGTAGTCGCATAGTTATACTGTTGAAGTATTTTTAAAGTGAAATCATCTACGCTATTTTTCAAACATTATATTACATCTGTTAAATTAGGTCAGTAATTTGTAAAAATGTTATGCAATTTTAACTTCAATTTAGCTCTTAGGAAATTGTAGTTTTTACATATTAGTCATATTTATTTTAAACTCTTTAGTAGTAGAAAATAATATATCTTCGAAATAAAAATCAAACTACTATAGCAATTGTGTTTTCATGCCAGTAGTTTTCTGGAACACAAATTTTAATAGCTCTCAAATGTAAATACTGCTCTTTCGGAGGAAGTTGCTGTTATATTTTAGACTAGAAAAAATATTACGTTAAAACATTTCCGTAAATATAAACAAATTTTAACATAACTCTGGCATTTTGATTGCATTTTTATGTGTGTAGTTTCCCAGTGAGTGACAGTAACTTATTTGTATTTTACTTTTAAAAATAAATTCAACTACTTATACATCTACACATCGCTTGCCCTCCTTTGTCCTTTAATTTTGTCAGATTTTTATGAAAATTTGTTGAAAAATATTTCAATTTCATTTTCATTCATTAATCGGCAACACATACAAGCATTTTTATTATTTACGAATTCTTTGATTACAGCTCGGTTTACTTGAGATTTTTTGCATTAATTGTTTAGTTTGAATGAACACACAGTACTTCTTCGATTATGGTGACTATAGTTACCTGAGTCTTTTATTTAGTATCAATTACTCTCGATTTAGAGGCTTTTGGTGAGAGTTTGAATGTCCTCATTTTTTCTAATACAAAAAAAAATTTAAGCTTAACCAAAAATTTATTTCTACCTTTAGTTTGAAATTCAACTAGAGGAACAAAAAACCTTAAATATTTCTGCAATATTATCAAGAACACACTGTACCCATTGGCCACAATATACCAGTTAATACTATAAATGTGCAATCTGATAGGAGTAAAAGTAACACACATACACAATGCATTTGTGTTTGTAGCAGCTGTTGGTGTACTTGGAATAAAAGGACATTTCTCTTCACAAATGAACAGCCGTAGATAGAAAAATTTGGCGACAGACACACATGAATACCCCCCCATATGACATTCTATAAATATTAGAAACAAAAAAAACTATTAAAAATAATGGAAACATATACCCAAAAAAATATAAAAAATGTTGACGTTATAGTCATAAGAGTGCCCATTGTTATAGTTGTAGTTGCTGTTTTTTCTTTTTGAATGAATGCACACAATTCCATTTTTTACTTTTATTTTTTTGCGATTTTTTTCGTGCACAAATGCATGTGTTCATTTAAGTATGAAAACATTTGTTGAGCCAAACAATTTTAGTATGAAAAAAATTTTATGTTTATTACAAAATTTTAGTTTTTATAATTTCATCATATTTTTAAGAAGGTGGGAGAGTGAAGACGACAAATTATAGCTTAAGATTTTCCTAAGTTTTAGAAGGTGAATATTTCATGTAAAAATTTGTGTACTTTGAATGGTAACAAACTATTTGTAGTATGAAGGTTAATATGGATCCATTAAGTCTAGAACTGCATTTAAGGACTCTTTGTCAAAATCTTTGTTAACAAAACCCTTTAAAAATCATGTTAAAGTACTTTATGGAACAACAATGTTTGTATCTAGTTTTTCCTTAAAACAAGTAAAATATGCTTGTTACAAAACTTATTAAAAAGTACCTTTTTAAAAAGTCCATTTCTAAGCAATACTGCTTTTAAATGCACTTTTTAAGGTACTATTTTTAAGCTGCTTTGCCTTTAGAAAATAAAAAAAGATACTGTTACAAATAGTACTACTTTTTTTAAGAAGTATAGAAGTGTTACGAACTCGAAAGTACGTTTTACTCTGTTAGTACTTGACTTTTACTTTTCTTTTTCATATAATAACGAACGAAGGCGTAGAAAAAAAGTAATTTTGAAAAGTTTCCATGATTTTTTTAAAAGATTTTTTTAAAGGTACGTTTTTAAGTATTTTCTTAAAAATATTTTTTAAATTGTACTTTTAAATATATTTTTTTAAAAGGCACCATTACTAAAAAGTAATTTTTATAAAAGACATTTCAATGGATTACATTTATAAAATTTACTTTTACCTTTTAAATTTAATTTTTTTTTTAAATTTACCTCCTTGAAAGTACTTTTGTAAAAGGTACTTTTATGCACTCTTTTGAAAAATTATTTTTGTGAAAGTTACTTTAACAGTAAATGAATGACTTTATTTTTTTTAAAGTACTTTTCAAAAGTACTTTTTTAAATGGTACTTCTTTTAAAGATACTTTTTTTTCAAAGGCCCTATTACTAAAAGATACTTTTAATAAAAGGAAATTTTAAAGCTATTGTTATTAAAATTTTATTTCTTTTAATTTTATTTTTTTTTTAATTTACTTTTTCGAAAATACTTTATTGGTACTTTTACTTTATTAACATTCCTGCAAGAAAATCTGATTGTCAGCTCAGGACGTTTAAATTTCAAATTAAGTTAGCTCTAAGATTCTATACATATAATAAAAGAGTAACTCATTTCCGCCTGTCTGTCTGTACGTCTGTCTGCTTTTCTTTTGCGTTCGTATCACGTAGCATCCTGATTCCAATATGGAATACTTTTTTCGCAAAACTATCTCATCTCCAACAGAAAGAGGAGATAAAACAGTGAAAGTAAGCAATTTCCGGTTTAAATGTACTGACATTTTCGGTTTAAAACTGGGATATTTAAAACTTGTGATATTTTAAAAACAGGGATATTTTGAACACAGTTGCGTACCTTTTATTTTTGAAAGTGGGATATTTTAAACAAAATTGCGCAATAGATGGAGCTAATTGAATAAAATTTGTATTTGATTTGTGTTTTTAATTTGTGAAATTATATTGTAATTAAAATATTTTAAACACATCTTACAAAGCTTTGCAATAATTTTTAAAAATTTTAGAATTTTATCCAGGGAAGGGTACCTTTATATAAGGTAGATACTTAAACCATAACTGAAGCACTATAAAAGTAAGAGTCTTACAATTGGTGTGGAATACTTTCAAAGCAAAATATTGTCAGTTGGCCTACGACGTGGCGCTAGTTTTAAGTAAACACTAGAAACCAACTGGACGTATACCAATTATTTAAGTATTGTTATTCACCGATTTAAATATAAAATACGGTCAAGTTTCATGGAAGGTTGGAATAAAATTAAAAAAATTAAGGAGGTTTAGTTCCTTAAAAAATATTAAAAAAACACTGGCTATTGCTACTTTTAATTGCAAACTGGCTTGCTTCAACTTAACTATGCCATTATGTTGTGTTGGAAATTATTTTTTAAATTTTTTTTCCTTTGTTAATTAAAGCATTTAGATTTTGTTTGTATAATTAAATTGTAGTATTTTTTTAATTGGCCCATAAATGCTAAGCATAACAAATTCATAATCTTATTAATCATTCAAAATCAATTTTGCAATCAAATTCAATTCACATCAATTAAATATGCAAATCAATTTCACATAAATTCAATAAAATCTAAAACGTGTATTAAATTTATCAAATACACGAGCACACACACACACAGACACCTAAAAACTTTAATAATTTTTGTTTTATTATTTTCCCTCACTTACTCGTATTTACTACCAAACCTCTTGGGCTGCTTGGCATTAATTTCTAATGATTTGTGTTGTTGTGCTTGTTTAGCAACTGATTGAAAAGTTAAAATAGATTTTCAAATATACAAAAAATAAATGTAGAAAAAATGTTTTAACTTAATAAAATATTGACAGAAACAAATGAAAATAAATACTAAAATATATATTCATTAAAGCTTAATAAAAAAAATAAAAGAATTTTTTGGAATATTTCGGCATAGACGAACTTGAAACGTTACGAATAATTTTTAAGAAAATTTAAATCAGAATATTTGTAAAATTCTTTGAAAATGTTATACAACATTAGATTAGTTTGGGTTTTAAAATAAAACCACAACACAACTGCAAAAAAATGTTACAAAAGGCAGAAAAGAAATTTTTGTAGATAATTCAATGACGATGGCCAATTTTGAAAAACTTCTTCGTATATAGCGGCTAATATGGGTACATTGCATATTGAACTTCGAATTTTTGAGGCTGAAATTGGCATAAATGAGGGGCCGAAATTACACGATCAAGTCTTAAGAGACATAAAATGAGAGATCTTCATCTCTTCATAGCTAATTCAATCATCTTTTTAATAAAAAATAAGTAAATCGTAAATAAAAATATCGAACTAAATAAAAATGTAATGCATCAAACACATATACGTCAGAAGGCTACCGGTTACCAGCTGTCAAAATTGTATTTCAGTTCAGGTTTATATGAAAACAATTATTTTAATGACATCATAGCTGCATAGCTACACGGCCACCGTTGTGGCTGTACACAAGCTAGGCTAATTTCTATTTTTGGAAACGGTAATTTTATTTTATTAAACAAAAGAAAATGACAGAAAATTAAAAATTACAAATTCACAATCAATCAAAAGATTTTGATTGAAATATCAGTCTGTCAAAAAAATGTTTTGACATAATGAAAAAGGTTTTGTTTTGGTTTTATCATAAAGGCATAGTGTCTTGTTTATTGTTTATTTTTTTTTTTTTTTATTGATTAAATTTTATCTATATATTAACTAACATACAACAACAAAAAATAGAAAACGCCACAATTATAATTAAATAAATCAGTCAAGTGCGAGTTAGTCTCACACAGGTAGAGTTCCGTACTATGTTTAGTATGACTTTAAAAATTCAAGTTATAATTTTTTTATGGCCATGGTAATACACTTTCTATAAAAATATCAGGGGCCTGCCTACCTATTTCGGTTCAAAAAATAAGGTAATATTCGTAAAAAACATGTCACTAATGGACACCATCAGTGTCATTTCCGTTTTAAAGGTACTGAAATGTTCAGTTTAAAACTTGGATATTTTCAACACGTTTATATTCAACACGGTTATTTTGTCAACTCCTTTTTATTTTTGAAAGTGGGATATTTTAAAAACTACTGCGCAACAGATGGCGACAGTTGTATATAATTTTTATTTAATTTGTATTTTAATTTGTGGAATTACATTGTTAATAAAATATTTTGAACACCTCTTACAGAGCTTTTCAATAATTTTTTTAATTTTAGAATTTTTTATAAATTTCAGAATTTTATTCAGGGATGGTTACCTTTATAGAAAGAAAGTACTTAAACCATAACTGAAGCACTATAAAATTAAGAGTCTTTTAATTGGTGTGGAATACTTTTAAAGCTAAAGCGAGCGAAATATTGTCAGGACGCCCATGACGTGGCGGGCGCTGCTAGTAGATAATAAAAGAGGATTTAAAATGCCCGGCAATATAATATAATCTGATTGAATTAGTTTATTATAATCTCGCGATTGGAAAACAGTGTAAGAATTTTCTGAAATGTGTTCAATAACGAGTTTACAATATTTTAAGTCGTAATAAAATCAAAAAAGGCTCACATTAAAACTATCAACTGGCCACCCTCGCAAGGTTTTAGAGAGAACTGAACGTGTTTTAAGAATAAGGTAGACGAAAACCCTTTATATCCACAAGAAAACTTTCAAGTGAACTAAGAGAAAAATGTAGCGTGTCCGTCTCTCACGAAATGTGAAGGCAACTGTTTAAGTAGAAAAAGCAGCTCGAAAGAAACCATTGCTTACAATGCAACACAAAGAAAGACGATTGATGCTTGCTGTAACGCATTTTTCCAAACCTGCCGACTACTGGGATGCCATTATACTTTACAAAGAGATCAAAATGTTGCATTTCTATAATGGAAGGCCCAATAGAGTATGGGGAAAACCCCTAAAAGTGTTAAAATCCCAGTAGTAAATTTTTGAAAACTTTCTCTAATGGTTTCTAGGTCCATATCTAGTTAGGGAGTTGGAGTAATTTGTTGCAACGTGAACGCAATGGTTGCGAATCAGTACGTGAATATGATAAATGGTTATCAAATTTCCAGGGTCAATAGATATAGAATTTGTACTGATAGAAAGGCGATTTTCAATTTTTATCAGGATAATGATCCCAAACATATGACTGCCCTGGTAAGGACGTGATTTTCTAAATATGTGGCTCAGAGTCCTGACTTATTTAGCAAGTTGAGAATTTCTAAGCTTATCTAAAGTAAAAAACGTTTATAAGAGGCGATCCAAAAGCCAAGATGAGAAAAAATTTAATTTTGGATAAATGGAATAAAATTCTAACGGAATGTGTACAAAAATTAGGGTGTCTGGATGACATGATTGATGTCAATGGTTCTGATACAAATTACTAATTGTCTTACAATTCCATGTCCGTCACATTTTTTTTTTGTTTTATATTATCTTTTTTTTCCGGGTTCTCTTTTTTGATATTATTTGTAAGCTAACATATAGATAAAATTAATTTAGTAGAAAAATTAATAATAATAAAAAAAAAACAAAATTTTACAAAAAACTAAAACAGACTGTATATATTTTTTTAAACCTTGAAAACAATTTAGTTTCATAAATCTTTTAAACTAGCTTAATATAACTAGAATAAGTTATGAAAAAAATTATTCTGTCCAGAAACCAATAATAACTTTTGATAGCATCCTATATATTTTTTTCATTTTATTAAAAACAATTCAAATCGATATCAAAATCAGTAACGAGATTTACAAGGTTTTGTAAATTAAACAACACAAAAAATGTGTACTGCAAACGCTTTTAATTGCTCCATTTAGTAGAATATATGTATGTATGTGTAGTAGTGGAAAATTAAATAAAAAAAAATAAAAATATAATTTTACAGAAATATTGAATTGAAGCCAGCAAAAAAAAAATTATGAAAATATTGCTAAAATTTAAATTAGTTTTGTTGCTTTTTAAATTATTAATTGTATAAATAAATAATAAATTTAAATGCAATTTGTTGAATCAACATTGCTATAGATACAATCAGACTGTTGTGTTTAATTAAAAATACAACTGAAAAATAAACAATAAAATGTAACGCTGACTATTGTCATGATAATGCCGTTTGTTATTGATTAAAACAGATTTATATATGTTGTTGACATTTAATTGTTTACCACGTTTGCAAAATAATTTATGGAAAATTTCATAAAGATCTAAAAAGTTTTTTAATTAAAATGTGTGCTTTTAAAAGTAAGAAGTTTGAGCTTGTGAAAACTTTAAGTTAAAAGAGGCTTAGTTTGTGTTGTTATATTCTAGAAAGGTTTTTTTATGGATGAGGAAAATTGTTTAAAATTTGTGTAAAGATTCTATAGCTTTCACTGTTGACACTCTTACAGAACAAGAAAGATTTTTTTGTATACTTTAGTGAAAATTGCTACAAAACTATAGGCATATGAGACACAAATATCACCACATGATTTGTAAAGTAACCACAAAAACTTTCTATATGATGGCACAGCGGCCATACTGCTATATGATCAAACATGTATCAGTACATTAGTAGTTTTATGGCTCCTTTTCCCACCACTTTTGTTCTTTAATGATGTCGCTAAGTCTCAGTAACTGTTTCGGTAACTCTTGATCTTATACTTCAGATTCTCTCGCAATTGCATACACTTCTCTAAGCCTTAAGCCGTTTAAGCCGTGGTCCTAAGCCTAATGTTAGCGAGTGATAGCAATTACCGCTACCGCCTTAGTTACTACCAGACACAGTCTGCAAATATTGTTTTTTATCTTAACTACTGCAGTTATCCAGCTTAAGGTACTCCAAAAATATTCAAGCACTTTACTGCCAAAGGGCTTTTTGAACATCATATTCGAAGCTGTGTACAGAAGATAGCATACCTCCTCCTCTACAGGTTCTTGTCTATAAAAATTTTACAGCAGATCTCCTTTTTGTTACAATTCTATACAATTATTTTAATTTATTTAATTTACAATCACAGAAATAACTTTTTGCACCAATCAAAGGTTTTAATAAGTTAGAGATACAAATTTGATTAACTTTTTAATTAATCCCATTGTACACTTAATTAGAAAGTAACTAAATAATAGTTTTTTTTAAATTAATAACAAAATCAATTAAGAGTTTAATTAAATATGTAACTGAAACTAATTAAAACCTTTAATTACGGCAATTTTTTTTTTTTTTTGTTGATACAATTATTTTACCGAGCATAGTAACGCCTACTCGTTGTAGTGAATCACCTAAAGTCTTTGGTGGGAATAGAACCCACAACCTTCAGACTGATAGACTAGCACACTAGATACTAGTCTACCGCGGCACCCTATTTGTTTGTTTAGTCTAATCAAGACATATTAAACAAGGTGATAGCGTAAGGAAGAGGAAATTTGAGCCAAAAATTTTTTGAATTTTTTTTATATGGATTTTGACAGTAAAATAGATATTATTCTCTCTTAAAAAACCTGATTAATGTCAAACTCCATATAAAAAAAATTTTCAAAATTTCTCTTTAATATTAGCTCCGCCTTGTGCAGTCACCTGGTTAAATATGCCTTGAGTCTAATAAAGCATTATATGCACTAATTTGGATTAAACGTTTATATTGTATGAACAAATTTAGCAACGCATATATTTCGGCCCGTCAAACGGTCAAGTGTACCCTAAAAGTAGACTGAAGGACAAATAAATTTAAAAACTAAAAAGGTGTTCCAACAGTGACGTTAATTGCATAGCCTAATTTTTGATCAATTATTAAATGGCGTTGCGACAGTGACATGATTTGCGCATATATGGCCTTATTTTTTAACATTAAGGATTTATCGGCCGATAGTTTGGTCGGCTATTGATCAGTATGGAGAGAAATGCGTATGCGCACACTAAATCGATTCAGTGTCGGTCGTTAAAAAACTTTGATGGGCTCCTCCTGATTCCAATCAAACTAATCTCTCGGCCTACCCGAGTAATCTATCAGCGGCGACTCTAATAGGTAAAATATTGATATTTGTATAGAAATATTACAGCAATTTCTACAATTTAAAGGTCGTCGTTATTTTTATCCGTAAACTTATTCGGTGTGTAAAACTATATCAGCTGTAGTTTAAAAAAATAAAAATTAAAGGGTGGTGCGAAAGTTACACAACAAATCAAATAGTATAAAAAATAATTAAAAATTAAAGGGTGCCCCATATGAAGTGAAAAATTGAAAACTTGTTTTTTGTACGGAACTCTACTTCAATGAGTCTGACTTGCACTTGACAGATTTATGTATGTAAAAGTAGTTTAAAGTTCTCCTCGACGTGTGACAACGTGCATCAATTATTTTATACATAAAGACATAAATATTATCCTTTTTCATATTTCAAGATTTAGTTTTGCGCTGGCACACAGTGTAATGAATTTAATTAAACAAATATTTTATTTAAAATTTTTGTTTGCAAGGGCACAAATACATATACTACAAATAGTTAAAAAATAATTATGTAAAATAGTTATGTTTTTACATAAGTTTTTATTTATTTAAAAAAGTTATTAGTTTTATATTGTAAATACTATTAAAACCAAATAACAAAGTCATTATTTTTGCATCAGCCACTGCGCAAAGCTCATTGTTGGTAAATATTTTTACTCTTCGTTAAATATTTTAATAATTTTTCAAACGCACAACTGAATTTATATCTTTAAATTAAAAAAGATATAAAGTCAACTGACAAATAAACAAAAGGTAACTTCCATTGCTAACCGAAGGTTGGCTGACGGAACAACAAATATAAATAGTGGTAGACTTCGTTCTCACCAACTGACAATTATCTGGGTTTGGTTGGTTAAATAGATGATGCTTAGAACTAAACACTACACTAAGTAGATAGATACAAGAGTGATGAAGGACGTGACTGTCTAGAAAATGTGCATTCCGCTCCTGGTGGTGTCTAAAAATAAAATTTTCCCAATTTTTCTTTAATATTACCACCTAATTTGTAATTTAATTTATTCTTTCTTAGAGAGAATAAAAACGAGCTTAAGCTTGACTATAAATTTCATTGTATGTAAAAAAAAAGTTATTTTAAAATAAAAATGTATTTAAAATGGAAATAAAATATTGGTTTAATTTTATCATTAATGGTATTTTCATCATATCTTTGTTTAAAAATAATTACACAGTGCAACACGGAAAAAAATAACCATATACGGACAAAACTACGTCATAAAAGACAAAAGAAAAAGATCCCTGTCTCCCAGTTTTGCCCAAAGTCCTCCAGGTTTTTTTTATGGGCCCTCAAAGATGTGGGGCCTCGATGGCATTTTTGCAAAAAAATGATCATTTACTCAAGCTCATATTTTGCAAACCGTTTGGAATTTTGATATACTCTCTGAGGCAAAGTTGTAGCTCTTGTCCTAAAGAACAAAAATTGTGAACATATAAAATCAAAAAAGCTTCATCTTCAAGGTCAAAATCACACAAAATCAAATTCAATTCAATTTTTTTTTTTACCTTTTTTTCCTCTGTTCAGGTCCATAGGTAGCAAACCGTTCAAAATTCAAGGAAACAATCAACTACAAAAATGAACCTAAGATCTCAGTAAACAACTTTCCAGAACATAGCAAAACAAAAATATATAAGAAATTACGAGGTAATGTCGTTTTAAAGTATTTAGTTCAAAAGTATAACCTTCAGACAATCCAGATTAAAGTTGTGATTGTCAAATTAAATGTGTTAAATATTAAATAAAATCTATTTTGTAGTTGTTTTCAAGATATCGTTTGGTGCAACAGAAACCAATACATTTTGTTGTGTCTCGTACTGAACATTTTACCCTGGCAAGCAAAGGTCCCATTCGTCAGCTTGCGTCACATATCGTGACGATTGTTGACTTGAAGAACAACATATAACAAGTCGTCATATTCAATGACACCAAGAAAAAGCCATAAATTTTCACGAGGGAATAATTATTCTAGCGTTCCCTTTAATAATATCTTTTAAATTACAAAGGAATATTTTTTCATAAAATTTTCTATGCAACTCCCCTTATACCTTAGAACACACCTAGGATCTATAAATTTATATATCGTACACTAAATCGTAAACTGTCATTACACAAAATTCACAAATGTGATTATCTTTCCTGCACATTTGTGTTTTTGAAAACATGATTGTAATTTTATAATTAATTAGAGTTTCCAGTTAATGAAGGCAGTGATACAGGAGAAATTTTCGTAGTCGTTACTGATTTAAACTGGTTTATGAAAAACAAACAATTTTACAAAATTTTAGTTTGTGAATTTTTATGATTTAGTGTGATATTAGTTTTGTTTGTATTTGTGCATATCGTACATAAAATCATTAAGGCGCGAGTATGATTTCATTACGTTTCGATACACTTTTCCTATTTCTCTTTACCAATTTAATCATATACAAATTTACTACTACCAGTAAACATCGGAGTATTAAACCTAAACAGGCCTTCCTACTTAAGGCCTTCTACAAGGCATACTTAAACCTTCTCTTCCTACCACCCTAATTTTCTGTGCCGTCCACAGAAGGCGTATTAAAAGTCCTTGGCTCTTCCTTCCAAAAGAAATAGACATTTCGATTTTACTTCTCTCAGAAACTTCTCTAATGTATAGCAAAACATAATTTATAAACTGATAAAACATAAACTGATTGGTAGCAAGAATCATAGAAGACAAGATTAACCCATGCTCATGTTTTCGCATTAGATGACGTTGTTCGGCCAATGTAAGGATGCCAAGTATGCAATCAACACATTGTTTCAAATAAGCACGTACAAATAAAACCAAATAATAGGCAAAAACTCAAGGCGAATTCATACCAGGTGGAGTCGATAGCCCAGCTGATTGTTTTTTGCTCTCGTTGTTTTGCTAATGTCTTGTCAAAAATACATTGTTTCATATCTGCTAATCTAATGTCAAAGTTGTTGTTTTGTTGTAGTTGTTGTCGTACTGCTCACACCTGGTATGAATTTGCCTTGCAAAAACTGCAAAATAAACTCTCATCATTTAAATTAAAAACTCTTATAACTTATAGTTATACTCTCATAACTTATAGTTATACTCTCATTCAGAATTATTAGCCAATAGAAAGACAGTTTGGTGACGTCATTGGTCATTGGCCTGGTGGCTGCGGGCTATACGAGTATTCTCCAAAAAAAAAAAATTAAGAAAAAGTTTTAATATTTCAATTAAAAATTTAAAATTAGAACAACAATAAAAACTATATTGTCCAAAAAAATTTTTCCCAACGAAAAGACTTTTAAAGGCATTTAAAAAATTATAATTAATTGTAGAGTTATATTATAAATATTTATATGATACCATTGTAATACTTGTTTGGCCATATGACAGCTTTTGTTATTACTTAATTTGAACAAATAAATGAATAAATTTAAGTCCTTCTAGCAGACACCTTTCGGAGAAGATCTTCTGGAAGGCTTGCCAGCAGGAGCGAGAGGAAAGGCCTGCTCCGTAATGACAGCCTGCTTAAAGAAGATATGATTGTTATGTCTTTAAAAGATGAGTTAAGAGGCCTTCTGGAAGGCCTTCATACTTATTCCATTTACAAATGGCATATTTATTTTTAGTATGTGCGTAAGAGTATATGTTTGCTGTATGAGTGCGTACATTTTTGTCAGTTATGATATATGACTTGGGTTTTTTTATTTCATTTGTAGATTATGGATTTACTTGATTATCAAGATTTACATTTTCGTCATTTTTGTTAAACATAAATAGAGCAGAAAGGTAGGAGTCGTTTTCTAATGCTAAAGTTTCTATTCGTTTTCACAAGCTAATTTTTGGAAATTTATTAATAAACGAAAGTACACATTAAAATGCGTATGAATATATGTGAATTAATAAATAATAAGACGTTAATATATTCAAAATATGATTGCAGACAAAAATATACAGAGGCGTACTAAGAATTAAACGAAGTAACATTTCCTCTAGCGATATTCACTATCAACAGTAATCCATCACAGATACCAATCTTTCATTGTTAAATACGGTTTTTTGTTGACCCATTTTCCGAATGGTTAACGATTGAATTTTCCGAGGAATCCAAATCTAATGTTTAGCGTGCGTGTTTGGAGTTTGTAGCAGAAAAGAAGTTTATATAAATGGCATGGAATATTCCATACCATATTTTATTGATCCTTAATAAGAGTATTTATCTTATAGGTTGCTCCTTTTGAGGCAGGATATCTCGTTTTGTATTCCCATTACCTTGGCATAAACTGGGAGTTTACATTTCGTATTGCCATTCTTCCATTATAGCGAAAAGAACCTAAAAACCTACTATACAGGCCTAATTTTTTTTTAGCAATAATACCAAGTCTCAAGTGTATTCCACTATTAGACGCAACTAAAAGAATAGACGAACTGCATTTAGCTATTTGAGAGAAATTTTTAATTGGTCACACGGATTATTCTATGTGCAAAGTACATAATTTAATAGTGAGTTTTATAAGTCAGTTCTGGGAAACGCCCACCCTACTGGCACCATCATAGAAAATTATAAGTCTTCAGCAGTATTGAGCTTACTCCACTCATGCCTTACAGTACATATACACCGCACTGCAATAATTGCAGTAAGCAGTTTTGTACGCGATAACAATTCGATATTCCCTTAAATATCCGATTAAATATCCAGTTTAATGGCTGCTAACTGTACAAGGAACATTTGTGTTCTTGCCAATTTGAAATAGTGACCTAGGAATTGTTCAACATGTTCCGCCTTATTTATATCTTAACAAGTGCAACAGAAATTCGTATCTAGAAGTCTTGCGTAAATGCTAAGTTGTATTTCCTAGTCAACGAATTGAAAAGCAGGGCCTCTTCTGTTAAGAGGAGGGCCAAATTAACCGGTAATATTATCGTCATGGGAAGTGTTCTATCTTCAGCACAAATATCTGAATTAGAATGGAAGCTGTGCCGTTAGTACAATGCATCTAGGCCAAAGCCTTGTAAAATTGACAGGTCCCTTTTATATAAAATATTAGATGTTTAACCGGTCCCTATCACTTCCGAACTATTGCGTGACAAGTCATGGGTAAGTTCCATTCCCTCTAGGGTTATTTTTATTTTTTAAGAAAATTTTTTCTTTGGTTATTGAAAAAAATTATCAAATTTAAATTTGTGTTATTTTTCGCTGTCCCTGCTTGGACGCCATAATATTTATTTCTAATACTTTTTAGGAAATTTAAAATTAAATAAATTTTAATTTAAAAAAAAAAAATTGGCAACCACCGATCGGTTTGATTATTTATAAATAACTTTACCAGCCAGTATTTATTTATTCTTCTTATGTATTAAAAATGCCGGTATTAATGTTCTGTAAAATTGTTATATTTAACATTTTCAGATTCCACGGTTTACTATAATAATTTATATAATAGAGTTTCAGGTATTGTATAATTTTATTTTAGTATTATACTGCAATAATTATTATAATATTTATTATTAAATGTTATTTTAAATAAAAAAATATATATATATATATGTGACCCAAAAATCTCAAAGGGTCTAATCTTCCAGTTTTAGGTTAAAAAAAAGGGATTGGTGTCCCCATATATACAGGAACATTGGCGTCAAGGTATTAAAAATCAACCGGACAATAGTGCCTTCGATATTGGTTGTACTTAAACCAACCTACAGAAAAATGGTTTTGAGTTTTCTAAATATTTTCACAACCACTGTGATATCAACACAACATGCGTATCAAATAGAATTTTACATGTCTCACTAACATTCCGAATTTCAGTCAGAAAAATATCCTTCTGAAAAGATTCGAGAACTTCAATCACCAGTTTATACCCTAATGTTAAGGACAAATTTAGTAATACTACTTTTCTATAACAACCTAGAAGGAAACAAACTTAAAATTTTGGAACTAAACTCGTATAAACAAACATTGAATTTAGTAAAGCGAATTAAGCTGTCAATTGTTTTTAATTAATGCATTAGTACTTAACACTAATTGTATGTTTGAACACAATTATTAGCTTGATTGATTATTGACTAAACGAAGAAAACATTTCATTTCATTAGTCTTTAATCGAGTATTTCAACTTTTGTGGGTCTTTCTTTTGTAAATAAAATAGAAATTAAATTTCGAAATATTCCACCAGGTTAAAATGACCTCAATTTACTTCCTAACTATTCATTTAACGTTGAAATCATCACAGTATTATTATCTATTTCATCATCATTTTCCAACTTCTTAGCCATTGAAAAAAGAAAAAAAAATAAAAAACTTTGCCTTGGCTAATTTAACTAATAATAAACGGCATTAAGCATAAATACATAGTTGTAAACTTCAAAAAGTTACCGATCATATCGTTGAACACCAGACGTTTCTGTAAAAAAAAATCTGTTAAATTTCTTTTACTTCCTCCTAATTATGAGCAGAAAATCTACTTAAAATGCTAAAAAAAGGAAAAATGGGGAACAAAAAAAAAACATTTAATCCTTCCATCATAAACGTTGAGTGAGTGTTTATCTCTACCTGAAGTTTTATTGTGTTGTTTTTGCATGCAACAACAAAAGTATTCAGTTTTAAATTTAAAACCGCCTGAATCTTTATTGTTAGTCTTGATAAGTTTAGAAAATATAAAATAAAGCAGCATTTAAGTAAATGGAAAACTTTAATTTTTTTATTTGTTGGAACATTTAAGAGGAAATAAAAGAGTTAAAAAAGAGTAGTATGGAAGTAATTTACTAGTTTCCATTAGTAGATTTTTTGGAGGTTTCGTACCTAAAGGGTAAAAATTTAACCATATTGTGTTCGCCACAATGTCTGTCAATCTGCCACAGCCCTCGACCTCTTACATAATTATAAGCAGAAACTTGAAAACTACACAAATTACACTGTCCAACAGCATTTTTGTAACAGAATAGCGACCCTATAATTCTGAAAGGGTATGTTGAGTAGATCATTTTTGTAGAACAAACTTATGGTCCAGCACGTCTGAGTTTTTTTGTGCAGTGGGTCAAAGTTTTCAGCTGTAACTTCATGTCTGAGAGAATTCTTATGGTCAGAGTTGTATTGCGGAATTGTATGTGGATTATTTTTGTGGAAGATCTTAACCCTCTAACTGGTCTCTTTATGGGTCTATTTGACCCTTTTTTTCGAGAAAATTAAAAAATATCCTTTAAAAAATGACATTTAAGGATTAAAATATTCTACGAAAATGTTTGCCGGAAAATTGCAGTGGGGGTCACCAAAGACACCATTGTTGTAAATAAAGCTTTTTACCCTTTCAGAATTATGGTGTCGCTATTCTGTTCCATTAAAAAAGTCTTAATTTGTTGGACAGTGTTATATATTACAATGTCCGCCATAAGAATAATTATAAAAAACAAAATATAACCCTAGAATACTAACCTACGTAAATTTTACGTGTAATTTTTTTATTATTGTTGCTATGCAAACATCCATTGGCCTGACGGTACCAAATTTCACAAGTGCTTTTTTCGATAGTTTTTGAACAAACGCAAAAAAATATACGAAGCATATTTAGTCATTTAACTGCTCTAAGAACGTGAACATGGAAAGGCTATACGTAAAATTTACGTAGTATTAATGGTAAGCGTATAAATTACGTACGCCTATTATACGTAACGTTAGTAATAAGAGTATAAATTTGTAGAAGTATTTCAGGTAATGAATAATAAAGGCAAGTAAAAAACCCACAAATTCCAAGCGTGGGCTCATCAACTATGAAGATGTTGCAGCATTACCAACTTCCAGCGACTTTAGAGACATCAGCTACGATAGTATTAAAGAGGAGGAGAATGATTTCGAGAGCCACGACAGTTTCGCTGATAAGAATTGGTGCACCCTGCAACAGATAATGATGACATCGAAAAATAATTGGCAGAAGCTGAGAATATACCACTTGGAGCTTGTATTAAACATTAAAAGAAAGGATGAACAAAATTATTTAAATCGACCCGGCTTTGAGGAACTTTGTCGAGAAAAGGGAAAGCAAATTATGTCACCACTCAAAGAAGTAGCACCCACATATTGTCACATTTGTAAAACAGTGGCAGTATTTAGGGAGAATCAAATAAAAGTAGGCAAAGACTGCATTAACCAGGACTGATGATAACTATGTACATACATATAAGCATTTATTTTATTTCAGCTATGTTTTAATCGCCAACATGTAATTTTATTTTGCCATTAAAATTGTTTTTCTTTACTTTTATATGAATTATTATTTAATTTTTAATATTTAATAAATAACCACCATTAAAATTGAAAAAATTGCTGAAATAACCACATTAATTGAAAAAATTCCACAGTACGCAAAATTTACGTGGCGTTAGTATTAACGTAGTATTAAATAGCGTTAGTATTGTAGGGTTAAGTGTATCCCCATATTGAAAGTGATTTTAATGAATATACACAGAGTATGTAAAGGGCGAAACGATACGGGTTAAATTAATTAAAATCATGTGGTTATAAGGCATATATTTTACATTTGTATAGAAACCTACAAGTCTGAACCAGACTCGCACTTGTGTCAATTATTTCATTTTATTAAATGTTAGACTACGTTAGTAGCGTTTTCACAGTTCTAAAGGTAATGCAAACTAGACAGCAATGGCTTTTTTTGCAAGAGGGATTTCCATTTACAGAAGGGATTTACAGTTGAGATTTCTATCTATTTCTATAACTCCACAATAATATTATAATATAGTTTTATATAAACTTTAGAATGTTATCTAGGGATGGGTACTTCTATATCAAGAAAATAAATAAACCATATCTCAAGCTCAAAAGTAAGAGTGGGGTGACTTACTTTCGAAGCTAAATCGTCAGAACGACTACGTCGATTATAGGGGTATTTTGCCAATCTATCTCTTTTTTGGCTTATAAATATTATATTATTTTGTTTTAGCTTATATTGGCTCTGAAAATGTACTGAGTGCCCCTAGATTAATGAAACTTGGCAGAACATTTTTGTAATTTATTACTTTGTAATATTTAATTTGTCTGACAATTTATCTGAGTCCTAGAAAAATGATTTAATGATAATGAATAGTTAATCTAATACTCGTAGCACATGCTGCAAGAATAAATCTCTGTTTTCTTGCATCTCACGTCAATAAAGTATTGTGTGAAAAGGTGTCAATTTCTTTTTACCTTTAAACCCATTTATGGCTTTAATATTACATTGTACTCAATACAATGGAAGACAATACAAAATAAGTTGTTTGCAACTGCAGCAGCTAAAGTTAATAGTTTGTAAAATAGTGTTAGAATAGCAGGTTTTTGTGATCGTTCGTTTTAAATAAGTACATTTTTGTATTCACGATGAATTGTTTCAGTTGTCTTTCAAAAGATGATTTTCCAAGAAATAGTGTTTTCATTTTATGATGAAAAACTCTTTTGTTCAAAGACAATAATGTGCTTCAACATTGTTTACCATGTAAATAACAATAACAATGAGCGCTTTGAATGTTAAGATACGCATATACTACTCGTCATTAGAAAGAGGGTAAAATTTTAAGTTTAAGTTTAAATTTAAATAAAGGATTTATTTTTATTAATATGTAAAGGGTCCGCCAAATAACTTTTTTTTTTTTTTTGAAAATCCTATAAAAAAAAACTACTGAATATTTTCTCCAATTTTTTTTTTGTTTGAAAGTACAATTTTTCCGCTTAATAATGGAAAATAATTTCATTCAAATGGCTGCCTCGGCTGGCCATGCAGTAGCCTACACGATTGGTCCAATTTTTAAGCACATTATCTATTGTGTGCAGCTGTATTTCACCAATGGCTTCACGAATATTGTCCGTTAAAGTGTCAATTGTCTCTGGCTTGTCGGCGTAACACTTATCTTTGACGGCACCTCAGAAATAATAATCCAACCAAACCATATCAGCTCTGCGGATGATAATGCGATCTTCAAAAACAGGGCGCAAAACATCGAGTGTAGCTTCGGCTGTGTGGCACGTAGCGCCGTCCTGTAGAAACCAAATGTTGCCAATATCCTCCTCTTTAATTTTTGTGAACAAAAATTCGTTCAACATGGCCCGATAACGATCGCCATCGACTGTAACGGCCACTCGTTACTCATTAAATACAAGATAGAGAGAATAAAAACGAACTTAAGCTTGATTATAAATTTCATTCTATGTAATACATAAACAGTTCGACTAATAATAATTAAAATTTTCAAAATTAAAAATCGCAAAGCACCGCGCAATCTTGTTTTCTCAACAAAGTTTGGTTTGATACTAGATTAGTGTTAACTAAAAACGAATGTTGGAAGTAAAACAAATAAACAAAAAGTAACTTCATTGCTAACCGAAGGTTCGCTGAAGGAACAACAAAATATAGGTGGTAAATATTAAAAGTAAAAATATTCAACAAGAGGGAAGCTTAAGGTAGTGGTAGACTTCGTTCTCACCAACTGACGATTGATTATTGAATACAAGTTTTCTCGTATTCCTTTATCTGGGTTTGGTTGGTTAAATAGATGATGCTTACAACTAAAACACTACCCTAAGTAGATTAGATACAAGTAGTGCTGATGACGGACGTGGCTGTCTAGAAAATGTGCATTCCACTCGTGCTGGTGTCTAAAAATTAAATTTTCCTAATTTTTCTTTAATATTATCACCTAATTTGTAATTTAATTAATTCTTTCTTAGAGAGAATAAAAACGAACTTAAGCTTGATTATAAATTTCATTCTATGTAATACATAAACAGTTCGACTAATAATAATTAAAATTTTCAAAAATAAAATATAAATATAATAAAATATTTTCGGACACATTATAATTTTCTTCGTGCAAAAACTACCTTTAAAAACTACCTTAAACTACCTTTAACGACCCAACTAAAGAAAGATGTATTTTGATTTTACAAAAAGAGATTTCAAACGTAAATGTTTTATTTCGCAATAAGTCCGCTTAAAACTTTAAAACAACCAATCGGAGAAATAATATAAAAGTTAATGTTAAAAATGATTTCCTTATTCTAATAGCGTGTAGTTTATCTAGATGAATAATAGAAGATGTGAAATATTTCCATAAAAGAAAGTGTACGTTAGAATTTGAAACAAAGACTCGAAAGGAGAATCTGAGTATTAAATACAAGCCAGCGATGGTAATGTTGCTCAATTGCACAATTGGTAGAATTACTCTAAGTTCCAGTTTTATGAAGCAGTTTTTACTGTTCTCAATATTTTTTTATTCCAGTATAATAATACTAAATACATAGACGACAGCTGCTACCAAAATCGTCGCCCTGTAGTCAGTTACTTAGTTATATTGAAGACGACAGCGTCATCCTAAACTCTGACCTTGTTGTAGAAGTACTTATTTTAGTTTTATAATAAAATATTTTTTTTAATTTATTTTAAGTCAAGCTTAAAAACATTTTGTTCTCTCTAAGAAAGAATAATTTTAAGTACAAATTAGGTGATTAACATACATTAAAGAAAAATTAGAGAGAATAAAACGAACTTAAGCTTGACTTTAAATATCGTCTGTATGTAAATAAAATACTTGGACTAATAAATTTTCAAATATTCAATATTAAAAATGTTTTTCTCATGAGAAAACAAATAAATTTATTTGCTTAAAACCTCCTGATTATAAATAAATTTATATACCCATATTTATAAAAAATAAAATACATTTGAAATCTATTTTATAACAAATTTTTCGAACAAAAGTTGTTCTAAAATACATTTCAAATAAGTTTTTTTTTATAAATATGGGGCATAGTATATAAATTTAAATATTCTACTCTGCATACAAAAATAGAAATAAGCCTAAGTTCGCTACAGCCACAATGGTGGTCGCATTTTAGTTTTAACAACTTGAAGTCGGTAGCCAGCTGCCTTCGCTATGTTTAATGTATAATTATCAATTTTAGATTAGATTTGTAGTTTTTCCGTATTTAAGAAAATGGCCGCATGAGAAAAATGCACATTCTGTTTTACGTGAATATTGCGATTTTTATAATCGACCCGTATAGAAGTTTGATCAGACTTAATCATAACAGAGGATATTGAGCATGTTGTTCATGGAAGTATGTTCGAAAGAATAGGCATATAGATTCGATAACAATCGCAGCAACTGGCGCTTTTATACTCCACCATTGCACAGTGGTTTAAAAATGTTTTATTTTGGAAATAATTTGGTAGCTCATGAACGACTGAAAATATCGTAATGAAACAGAGGCAAAGCAGTGCTGTCTATGGGTAAGTCCCATATTTGGGTGCCTAGGCATACATTCAAAATATAAAAAAAAACTGCTGTGGAACCAATTGGTAGACGTGGACATCGAGCGTCTCTAGTTTCAATAAGACAGTTGTTAGAAGTTGGACCAGGTGCATCGAGTCATTAATAATCGTAGAAACTAACTAGATAATTTGGGTGCCTCGGTGGGCTACTAGGTAGTGTGCTAGTCTATCAGTTCGGGGTTATGGGTTCGATTCGCCCCAAAGACGCTGGAATTTTTCACAACAAGTTGGCAGGAAGACCAAGCAGAAGCTTGGACATAATCTGGTTGCCTACAAATAGTTAACTGCGTTAGTGACAGCTCACGGAATGTCAATTATTATCTGGCCAAGTTAAAAATCGAAGTCAGATGATACTTGCAGAATGTGCCTGATGCTGTGGAGACTTAGCCTTAAGCAAATGTCAACAATTACCATAGACTCTGTGATGAGGAAGAATGTCGACATGTATCAGTCGCCTTTCTGAAATCGCTACAGTCGAGAGTAAAAGGCTGTGACAGCACGAGACTCAATGATACCAGAAATCATTGTGGAACGAAGGTTGCGAAAAGGAACCAAAAATGTTAGTGGTCTGCTTTGGTATCCCCCCTAAAAACAATGGGGTTTTCAAAGACTATATCTTTTAAAAATTTTTCTATTTCGGTATTTCAAAAATCCAAACCAGTGCTATTATACTGAGATGCATTATTGCATTGATCGAAGAATACCTGCTGGGTGTGCCTTGTTACACAGTTTTTAGGCAATATAGATAATACTGTTCTATTGGAACGTGACATAAATTTTTGTGGGGCCAATTGTTAAACATGGACATCGGACACTTCCAGTTTCAACAACACAGTGGGACCGGTTAAAAATTATGCTGCAGTACTTCAATTTTTCAGGCCACTTTATTTGATGATGCGATAATATTTTTCGAATTCATCATTTAGGGCTGTGTAAAAACTTTACTGTACGAGAACGAGAATGAATATAGAACTGAAATATGAGAAACAAAAACACTTTTCAGAAATTTCTTTGTGTTATCTGTAGGAAATGTAGGAAAGATGTCAACAGCCAGAAGGACTTAAGTGAATGGAAGGAATAGATGCCATGACATGTAAGGATTATTTATAGTATTTCTGCTGTTGGGATTTCTTGCTAGCAACAGTTGAAGCTAGATAACCTAGCGAGGCTGTCGAATTAGAGAAATAGACTGTCCTCCAAATCAAGACATTGTAGATAAAAATTATTTTTATTTTATCTTTTAAACCATATAAATTAAATTTAAAAAAATATAATTAAGAAAAAAAAGTAAAAACTACAAATACGTTTTGCACATTTTTGGTAATTCATTTACCATCCCTGACATCAATATTTGAATATTGATGTTATTTAAATTTATTGATATTATTTTCATCCTTAATGAGATTTTTGTTCTTTGTGCTCTTTATTGAAAGTTCATTTCAATTTATATTGTAAGTATGTGTGAAGATAACATTTGGCTCCGGTTGCTATGAGTGCCTTTCAATGATTCATTGTTTTAAAAACACTCACACGTACATATGTATATATAATTATGTATTTGTTTTGTAAAATACAAGACTTCCATTATCTTTGTTCAACAGACAATGAACAACATGCAAGTAGCGGTAAAAATCATTATAAAAGTCGTTGCACTAAGCTGCTTAAAAACTTGCCAAAACTTTTAACATTTCATATGAGTTTTAAAAAAAATCCAAACAAACTTTTTAATTTAGTATGGAAAAAAATTATATGTAGAAAAATTATAAGTAGAAAAAGAGCTAATATTTCCCACCTAGACAGACATTAAACACCAGCGAGTGGTAGTACAAAAGCCAATTGACTAATTAAATTAAAATCCCTTAAAAGCTTAAAAACAAAAACTTTTCTTTCACATCATTTTTCTGTAAGTGTAGTTTTAATTTATTTAAAAGCTTTTAAGCAGACGTTAAGCTGTTGAAAGCTTTAGTAGGCCTTTTTTCAAAAAAGTTGTCTACAGTATTTTAAAACGTTATGAGTAATTTTGACATAAATGCTGCAATATCTTTTTTAACAGATATTTGTTTTAACAAATTTAAAGAAGAACTTAAAGTACGTTTAACTTTTTCTATATGAGCTTCTAAAGAAGAAAGTTAATTAAATTTATTTGTGTAATGAATTTTTTTTACAAACGGTATAATAATAATTAATCAAAAATAAGATTAAATTTGAGAAACCTAAAAAATATAATTTCTTACAATATTTTCTTTCATGGTGTCTTAATAGCTATTCTAACTCCTTTGTCACATAAAAAAAAATAAAGCGCTTCATATATTTTTCTTAGATTCTCATTCTTTGAACTTTGTAGGCGTTACTTTGTACTCAATATGAGCAACCAGTCTTCAGATGCAAACAGGCTTCAGAACGGAGAAGAGAAAGAGGTCATCAATATAGAAATTAATTTTACTTTAAATTAAATTTAATTTTAGATGGATGGATTTATAATATTAATTTTATTGGTGAAACTTCTTTTATATAATTGTAAAAATTTAGCTTGTTTTCATAGAAGGTTCGAACTTTAATCTATACATGGATATGCAGGGGTAAAAAACTGATTCCTTGGCTACGATACGCGAAAGGCCTTGTTAGATCATGTCTTAAGTATATCCAAAAAAGCTGCTATCACTGACAGAATTCAAGTTACTTACGGGATATCTTACTGAACATTGTGATCTTCGTTACTATCAATATATATGTGATCAGGCATAAGTGATGCAGGAATAGGACTTCGGAACACATACTTTAAGCGTATCATAACTTGGGGTCTAGCAAAACAAAACTCCTAGGAGGCACTATATTGTTTCCAGGGGATGTGAATGATCTCACACTATACACCCAATTCTGTTTTTACACGGTTTTGATTTAACACGGTTTCAAAATAAAAAAAATAATTTTTTTTACACGATTTTACTCCATTTAGCACGATTCAAAATCATTTGGGATTAGATTTTATTTGTAAAATTTAAGTTTTGCGAAATATTTTTTATATAAAAAATTTAGAGGAATTCCGTTTTTGTGCAAACAAGCATTTTTACTTAATAGAGAAATTGAAATTTGTTAATATTTTGTGAACTAACAATGCATCTCTACAAGAAAACAACGAAAAGTAAAAATAAAAAACTACAACGTAAAGCCATTTCTTTAGAAAACAAAATTGAAATTTTAGATCGCCTTCGAAATGGAGAAGGCTCAACATTTCTTAGCAACATGTTCGATTTAAAATAAGCTACAGTAAAAACTATAAAAAAAATTAAAATTCAATTGGGCAATTGTTGATTTCCGAAACGAAACGAAACTATCTATTAAGTCTTCATCATACACTAAAGAAGCAAAAAAACGTAGCAAATACACATTGCCTATATAATTTAGTAAAATAAAAAATATTTCTTGTTCTTAAAAAAATTCTCGGTTTTCATTAATTTTAACAGGTTTTAGAGATAAGGAAACAATCACCTATTTTTGTATATGATCAATGTCTTTTTTTACACGGTTTTTTTACACGGATTTTTCTGGAACCAATCTACCGTGTAAAAACAGAATTAGGTGTATAAGATTATTGGCTTTATCTCAAGCTTAGAAATTGTTTAGTCAACGTAGAGGCTGTACAAAACATCTATTGGGTGGCGGAACTTAGGTCCTCTTAATAACTAAATTTATTTTTGGTTTTTAAACAATCAATTTTCACTTCAATACGAACAATTAAATAGAAAGTCTTCCCATAATAATCTAAAATTTATACAATTAATTGAGGACAAATGCTAAGCACTGCAAGTGTTTCACAGTTGTTTCCTGGTTTTTCGAAGAAGCTTATGTTTAAAAAATACTTGACTCAAAATGGATTTATTTTGATCGAAAAATACTCTGTATAAACCTGAGCCTAGACAACTGCATTTATTTCATTTTCTATGAAATACAAAAAATGTTTTAGCATTAATTAAAAATTTGTTTAATCGAAATTAAATTCAAGGTTAAAATATGTATTTCTGTGTATTTTGACACAAAATCTAATATATAAAGTTTTCTGTTGACAGTTTCCTTAACAGAATTGACATCCATAACAATCCCACTTAAAGAATCATACATTTTTGTACTTAACGCTGATCTATTATTACTCCTCTTATGAAAATGAAAGAGACCACTTAAGTGCATACAACAAGGAAATAATAAACAGAAAATTAAATTTTACGGAGCTATTAAGAGCTTTTTTTTTCGAAAACATACAAGTGTTTTTGTATTTTTATTAATTTTTATCTTTTTCGTGTTCATTGTTATTATGAAGCTTTATTATCTGTATGAGTATAATGTATAAGAAACCAGGAAATGTGAAATTTAATATTCAATAATAATAATAACTATTACTAGAAATTAACAACAATATTCTTGTATGGTTAATAAGCCATTAGGAAATGAACAGATTATTGAACTCTAAAAGAAGAAAAGAACAAAAGAAAAAAAAAAAAGTTAAATGTACAATAATCGGTCATTTTGTAATATTTAATTGCAATGAAATAAATTATTATTGCTTAATATACCCTTTAACTCAGATGTACAGAAAACATAGATTTATATACAGATATGCTGCAAGAACAGATAACAGCTGGGAAACTTTAATCGCCTCTAAAATAAAATTCTAATTTGATACTTCAAATTAGAATTTTATTTTATTAATTATTGTGGTCACGGCAACCACACTATGTTCTCTGTAACAATATATGTTTGCTGTGAACAAGTTATAGTTTTTTTTAACAATACTTTGGTCACGACAGACAAGTTTATGGTTATACGCACCAAAAGAGAAACATGGTTGATTTGAACCATATTAAAATTCAAACAACAACCAAATTTATTCAATATATTTAAAATAAAATTATATATTTATAACCATAGTATATTATTATTAAACATAGTATGTTTACTTACTTACTTAGGTGGCTATTACATTTGTTCCTGTAGCCGAACGTAAAATAGATTTCCAAGCGCATCGATCTTTTGCGCTTCTTCTCCAATTTCTGACACCAAGTTTCGAGATGTCTTCCTCAACTTGATCTTTCCATCGAAGTTTCGGTTTTTCCCTTCTGCGTGAACCGTCACCAGGTTCGTATTCAAATGACTTTCTAGCTGGAGCATCTTCATCCATTCTCACAACATGACCTAGCCAACGCAATCGTTGTAATTTGATACGTCTGACTACATATTCTCCGCCAACGCAGATTGGTTCATAGATTTTTCGAAGAATTTTTCTCTCAAACACTCCAAGCACAGCATCATCTGCTATCGCAAGTACCCATGCTTCGGAACCATATAATAGCACGGGTAGTATCAGTGTCTTGTAGAGAGTGATTTTTGTCTGTCGAGAGGTGGCCTTGTTTTTAAACTGCTTACCTAGTCCAAAGTAGCATCTATTGGCCAGTATTATTCTTCTCTTTATCTCAAAACTGATATTGTTTCTTTTGTTAATGGCGGTACCGAGGTAGATAAAATCGCTGACTACCTCAAAGTTGTAGTTTTCAACTTCCACTGTCTGCCCGAGTCTACTGGACGTCTTGTGCGTTGTCACCATCAACTTGGTTTTATCGCCGTTTACTGCCAGACCCACTTTGGTAGATTCTTTTTTGATATTTTCAAAGGTGGCAGTTACCGCTCGCAATGTTCGAACCATGATGTATGTTTAGTACGACTTAAAATAGACAAATAATGTCTGGTTTTAAAAATACATATTTTGGTTTGGCCTTTTTTCAGTTCAGACAATTGTGTGTAAGCTATCGGTTCATCTAAAACCGTAAAAATATTAAATATATTTGTTGTCAACAAATAAATTTCTTTTTTATTACAAATGATAGTTTTAAATTAAAAATATCAAACATATAAAAAGGTAAGCAGAAAATATCAAAATATGTATGTATGTAAGTCTAAAAGGAAATATTCGTGTATTTGTTTTTTATTATTTATAAATATATTCATACGTTGTCAAATATAACCATTTACATGTTTCACATTATATTATAGTATGTTTATATTATAAACATTATTATGGTTGTATTTTACAATGTTATTTTTATGACCATATAATTCAACCATAACATGTTTTTCTTTGCGTGTATATATATTTTTTTTTGTTTCCTCTACAAAAATTAATCGTGGGAACCCCGTAATTTTGCAAAAAGTTTGAAATTGTTGTTCAGTATTATCAGCTATAACCAAGAAGTAATCTTATTTCTATTGAAACATAAAAGATATGAATATGCCAGTAGTATCGTTAAACCGCTTTTCTTATGTAGAGAAGTAACAAAATACATCGGGAAGGTTTTATTATTAAACAAAAGTTAAAATTTATCAAAAAACGACATTTACATATTCGCGTGCGAAAAAATTGGTCAAATACGTTCAACTAAAAGCAATTTTAAACGATAATCTCAAGAAAATGTAATTAAATTTTTTTTTTCGTTAAAAAAAGACAAAATTATTTTCAAAAATACAACTAATATAGTTTAACTTCGGTTTTTGTGGTAGATAATGTGGAACTCCCCTTTTTAACGCAAACTGAACATTATTTATAATGTATAGCAGGTGTTAGCTTACAAAAAATATTAATATTACGCGCTTGAATCCACCGGGGGCAATTTGTCTTGTTGACTTCTAAAACACTTGACGCCAATGCCTCCGTGGCGTAAGAGGGTACCAGTTCTCGAGGCTTGCACAGGGCCTAAAACCCTTGAGGTCTCCTCAGTGCTCAAACGACTATTTCGTCAGTCGAAGTGCTTATACGTAAGGGCCCTCGAGGAGTACCGTTATGGCTGTAGTTTGGACCTAAATCACAGAACGATAGATTTCGAGCTGTGTGCTGCTGCACTCCAATTGTGTGTTGTGTCGCTTAGTGCAACAAGGGCATTGAATGACACATTTTTTCATCCAATGGTAAGACCACCATCAGTTTTATGCAACGTGCAGGGCACTGACGTAAGTCTATGTAACATTACGGGGTTGAGCAGATTTTAGTGGCTCTGCGATTAAAATCGCCTTTAGTCGAATCGAAATCGCAAACCCCATACCGATAGAATAGCGCACTAATGTCTCAACAGACTGATTTGTGTACTGAAAGTATTACTATGGCCAGTATGACAAACAATACTCAAAACTGACTTTACATATATATATGGCTATATTTTTTGAACCGTAATGCTTAAACACATATGTGACAGCGGCTACACTGATACACGACAACAAATGCCGTTGGCTACAATCGTCAATAAAATTTTTTTATTTTTTTTTCATTTCAAATTTTTTCATTCAATTATTATATTATAAAACTATTTTTTTATTTCCTGACGATGCTATCCAATGGTGTAGCGAAATATCGAATATAAAAATAAAAATAAATTTAAAACAATTTTTATAAAAAAGCTTAAAAACATAATTATAAAATTATTAAAAAGTTCAAAAATTATAATAATTGTTTTATATTAATTGTATTGTAGACGTCAGCTACATCAAAACTATGACTTTGTTGTTTGGTCATGTAGCCATGTAGATTTGATGGCGTCAAAATAATAGCTTTTCTATAAATGTGTGTGTTTTAGTTTTGACAGTTTGTAGTCGGTAGCATGATGTTGTCATTATGTGTCACGAGTAATTTCATGTCAAATCAATAAGGCAATCAAAGGATTACTTCAAATTTTATTCAAACTTTTCTTGTTTTTATATACCTTGACTCGCTGAATCAAAATATAATTTAAAAACAATTTCATCTCTTACAGTTGTTTAGCTATAACCTTATAAAAACATATATAAGCATAAGCACCCGAGCATACAATATATTCTAATTCCAGTTCCATAAGCCCTAGGAAGTTGAGTGCTCATTTTAATTTGATATCAAACATGAAAAAAAACAAATTTCTAACAATTTTTTTTTCTTATACTTAAAAAAAGTTTTATTAAAGTTTTTGAGATTTTTTATTTTTTTTTTTTTAATTTACATATATTCTTAATATGGCTTTATGAGAACACCATAAAATTTAAGATTATGGTACCAGTAATGAGATCAGAATTTATTTTAAACAAAAATTTTAATAAAACTTTTCTTTTAAATGTAATAAAAAAATTTGTTAAAAATTGGTTCTTTTCATGATTGGTATTAAATTAAAGCGCATGAAATTTCCTTTAAAATAAGCTCTTACTCAACTATATATGTAGGGCTTATAGAACTGGAATTAGAATTTATTTCAGCATCAAGTGCATATGCAAAAAAAGAATTTTTTAAATTTAAAAAAAAATAACTGTAAGATATAGAATTTTTTAAAATTATATTTGGATTCAGGGAGTAAACCAATATATACACAAACAAATTTCAATAAAATCGGGAGTGGTACAGATGTAAACAATTTTTTTTCCCGATTTGACATGGAATTAACCCCAAACTGCGAGGTTATGAATTTTTAAAGTAAAATTCCTAAGTATTTTTTATAAGATATTACCATATTTTGCCTAGAAAAGAAATTTCAGGCAACATCATATTAAAATATTTTATTTGCAAAGCAGAAAGTAGAGTTTGTAAAGTTTTCATTGTTATATGATAATTTGCAATTTGTTTTAACAATCTACGCTTTTTATCTTTCAAATATTTGACATCATCACCAGGGATCTAACAATATTTTGTTAAAAAAAAAAACTGTAAATAAAATACATAAAAAATATTACAATAATCAAAATTTTTTGTCATGCAGACGTTGATATCCGTTTGCATGACAATATTTTTAAATAATCTATGATTTCTTTTTACAAAAACCATATTATTTAATTATTTTTCTCTTTTACCTAACAACCCTAACAACGAAAACAAAGAATTTTTTTTGCTCACAATCTGATTAAATATGTATCCACTTTTTTCTACAAATATTGTAACAAAGCTTAATTTGCACTATTTCTCAATACGATTATATGTGACCTATGGCCTTTCACCAAAACAAATGAGCATTTTACAATCATTATTTTATCCATCGCTTGAACCTTCGATCGCTTACAGGTGAGAAATGGTTGGACGGTTTCGCAGATGCAGATACATATGTATTTACATACATACATAAATAAATGCATAAATAAGTTTTGTTGTTTCCTTTTTCATGCATTTACATACATACATACATACATACATACATACATACATACATACATACATACATACATACATACATACATACATACATACATACATACATACATACATACATACACACACATGAATTTAAGTTCGTATTGTAATTTATTTTCTTTTTCAGATGGAATAAAAATGTGTGAAATGACTATATTGCACAGTGGTTCAAGTTTCTAAGGAAGGCGGTCATACGTAGTTTATTCAGCTATAGTCATCAAAATTAATATGAATATTTATGTTTACGGTATTTATGGGCCAATTAGGGTAAACTAAGATAAAAAATGTCTTTCAATATAATATTATAATAATTTATTTACCAAAACTGTTAGTTATTAATTAAAAGTGATAGCATAGACTTCCTTTTTTGTGGTAATTTACGCAAAGAAGAAATCAACCGGTCGGAATTTAGAAGAAGTCTATGCAAAAGATCAGTGTTAGTGGCAACTCGAGACACATTTTTCGAGTTGTCTCGTCTGAATTGCTTAATTAATTTATTACAAGATTCAGCGGCTTCTTCAGAGAGCTCGCCTATGGAAACTAAATCAACTACTTCCGATTCATGAATTAACATTTTTTGAACTCATGAAGGCAAATTATAACATGGATACGTACTAATAAGCATTCACGTGGTTCCTAACGTGTAATCTCTATATTCTACACTATTAATTTTGTATGCCGACGAAAGACATTGCAAAAGATGATGACACCAATCAATAACTGCTTGATCTAATCCAGTTATTTCAGATGTTGTTTTTACTGTTTTAATAAATGAAAAAGGCAGTAAATTTTACTATTCTTTATTTTCTTCTTCTTTAGCGTTAGCGTTACAGCTCTGGGTGAGCTTTAGCTCCTCCATTCTTCTCTGGTTTCGGCTTTTTGTTGCCAGTTATGGATACCCATTATTCGTAAGTCTTCTTCAACGCAGTCTTTCCATCTTGTTCTTGGCCTTCCTTTTTGTCTAGTGCATCTGATCTCGTAGTTTAGCATCATCTTCTGCGGTCGGCTGTCATTCATTCGCACAACGTGCCCCGCCCAACGTAACCGTTGCGCTTTTATGAATTTGACTATGTCCTTTCCTTCACACAGCTCAAGCAGTTCCTCATTGCCCCTTTGGACATAGTCACCATTTGCGTCTCGAGCTGGACCAAAAATTTTGCGAAGGATTTATTGATTTATTGGCATCTATTGTCATGGACCATGTCTCGCACGCATATGTGGCGATTGGTCTGATGATACTTTTGTATATACTTAATTTGCATGATTTGGATACTAATTTTGAAGAGAAGAGTTTTTTTTTGCCCATAGTACATTCTATTTGCTGTTAATAGCCGGTCGTAAATAGCATCGTGCACACTGTTGTCGTTTTTGAAAGAGCGCCTAAGTACATAAAGCTCGATACACCTTCGAAGTTATAATCGCCAATTGTAATTGAATGTATTGTACGTCTGTTTTCGTAAGCTGACATTTTCATGTATTTCGCCTTTTGTTCATTTATTGTAAGGCCTACAGTCTTCCCTTCAATATTTAAAAATAACTCCTCCATGTATCGAATACTTCTCGTCACAATTGCGATGTCATCCGTATAGGCTATGGTCAGGCCAGATCTGCTAAATAAGCTACCTGATCTTACGTGGTCTTTAATTGCATAGTGCAGCACAAGGTTGAATACAACCGTTGAGAGAGAGTCTCCTTGTTTCATTCCACTCTTTATATTGAAGGCGTCTGTTTCTTTCTGTTGGATTACAACCTTAGCGGTTGTGTTTGTTAATGTAGCATACTTAGTAAAATAGTACATTTTAAATTTTGTTAATTAAAATAAATTAAAAACAGTTATTTTTAATATTTTGTATTAATAAATAAAAAACTGTATAAATAAATCAGTCAAGTGCGAGTTAGACTCACACATGTAGGGTTCCGTACTATGTTTAGTACGACTTTAAAAATTCAAGTGCAGGTGGCACCATCCTGTTGAAACCACATATCATTCACAGCCACATCTTCCAATTCGGGCCATAAAAAGTTCGTTATCATCTCACGATAGCGAACACCATTGACAGTAACTGCCTGACCGGCCTCATTTTCAAAAAAAAAAAAAAAAAAAACACGGCCCTATGATGCCGCCAGCCCATAATTTCTCTTGGATTATCATTCGCCCAAATTCGGCAATTCTGCTTATTGACGAATGCACTGAGGTGAAAATGAGCCTCATCCCTGAAGATAATTTTCTTCGAAAATTTATCATCCAACGTTGCCATTTCTTGCCACCACCATTCTGACCATTGACGACGTTTGGAATGATCAAGAATTCTTGAGTCAATTGCACCTTGTAAATGCGAGTGTTTATGCATAATGTTCATCAACGACGAGCGTGAGAGGTGCAATTGTTGGGCACGATAACGAGTTGAGGTGGACGGCTCTTCAGCCACAATATCGAGAAAAGCAGCAATATTTCCTGCAGTAAGAGCTGTACGAGCATGGACTGGTGTTTTCCCATCTCCTACAGACCTGGTTTGCTCAAATATTTGTAAGATTTTTCCGATTGTACGCACATTTGGACGATTAAATTTATCGAAAAAATCACGAAGTGCACGATATGCCTTTTGATTTGAACGCCCATTTTCATAATAAGCCTGAATAACTTTAACGCGTTGCTCGATTGTTTATCTTTTCATTGTTCAAATTGAGTTAGTCTGAAATTGAGAAATTTCAATTTAAATGCAGAAAAAAAAACTTGACGTTTGGGTGTTGTTCACATTCAACATAGGCCATAGTGAAACAACGTTTATCCAAAAAATTAAGCTGTTGTACTGTTCACCCGGAGAAGTCTACAGCTTTGACTTTATCTTGGTCTCGTCATTTTGTGATTGGTAATGATTATTTTGTATTAACACAAAATACAAAATATTGATTAATACAAATTTTAAGCTTATGTTGAATATTTACAATTTAATAAAGGAATTTGCATGTTTTCCTTAAAAATTTAATTTGTTTTGTATTGAGAGCTATTTTTTGAAACAAGAAACTTTTCTTAAAAACAAAAAATAAGTTAAAATCACAAAATTTGTTCTTTTACTTTTACCATGTTGCCGAAAACGTTGTCCTTGTTGTTATTTATTTAACAAAGCACCATTGCTGTCTTAAACTAAAAGTCTGCCAATAAAAAAATTAAAGTGCCAATATCAGCTTTATGCGGCCAATGGTATTTTTACTATCGTTTTTCAGCTAAGTGAAGCTGTTTACCAAGAAAAAGCGAGACGAATTTAAAAAACACTTATTGTCAAAATGAAAATATGAAATTGGGTTAACACATACACATATGCACGCAATTTTTGTTTGACTATAGACGTTGATATATGTAAGAGATATACAGATGAAGGCTGAAGTGGCAGACTCATTTGCTAGGCGGTAGACAGATTGACAAGAGAATGGCATATGTATAAAATAGTCTGACATACATAGATGCGTCAATGTGCTTGCCAACACACACATACATACAATCAAATGTAAAGCTTTATGTCTTTTTACTTATTTAATTTATTTGTAGTTTTTCATAAATTTCATTTTTCCCTCTGTGTTTATATTTCATTTATAGCCCTTTCTACTTTATAAACAATCCTGTTTACACACTTAACCTATTTTCTTATGATGGTATTTATATTTTACTTTAAGGATGATAAAGGAAAGAAAGGGATATTATTAGATTTCCTAAGGATATTTGTTTTACAAATGACAGTATGTCGTTTACAAAAATTTCATGGGAATAACCAAAATCACAATCAAAAAACATGTATACCATACAGGACACTTCGTAGCAACTCACTGCGCACTGTACTCACTGCCCACTGCGTCTATATACCCCTTAGTTCATTCTTGGCAATTATTGGCAACCAGCTACTTTTCACATGCAATATACAATTTTCAAATTAGCAAAACTAAAAATTATTTTCAATTTAAAGTGCCCAAAAATTATTATTATACCCTTCACCACAAGTGAAAAAGGGTCATTCCTATAAACTATATATTTTATATATACATATATATTTATATTGCGATGTCCGTCTGTTCTTCTGTGTACGGGTTGAAATCAACTTTGCCAAGGCTACAGAAGAGATATTGAAAATATACATAACCCCACCAGACCATTAAATTCGAGGCTGCGGGCAAAAACCACTCCCACCTATATTTTTTAAATTAATTTTATTTCTTTTTTCGCTTGCTATGATTCGCTTTGCTTTTTTGTTATCTGTGACCCTGTCTATGAAAAGGGAAAAGGTGGCTTATGACTCAAAAACAAAATTTCGAAAAATTAGCTGTTAAAGATAAACAATGCAACAACAACAACAACAAAAATTGGAAAAATATTTTTTGAGTCATAAGCATAACCTTTTCATAGGCCGGGTCACATATATGTAAATACTACATTCCGACCAGTAGATCGCATGAAGTGTACATGCACTTCATGCGATCTTGGGGATCAATAACCACTGCGAGGGGCGAGTTTCGTTTGTTTTTAGGTTGGTACGGTTTTTCTGCTTTGATTTGTATAAAAGGCCTTTAGAGAGAGAGGAAGCCGATATACCCATAAAATGTTTACAAAAAAATTTCTATAAAATGTTTACAAAAAAATTTTTTAAAATTTTTGTTAAAATTTTTACAAAAAATTTCGATGAAAAAAATTACAATAAATTTTCTATTAAATTTATGTATAACAAATTTTCTATAACATTTTTATAAAAAATTTTCGACAAAATTTTTACAAAACATTTTTGATAAAATTTTTAGTAAAATAAATTTCTATATTTTTATATTATATTAGTAATTATGAAGTTAAAAAATAAAAGTAGAAACAGAATGTTTATTATTGTGAAATTGGAAAACATAACAGAGTAAGGGAATATTTAGAATAAAAGATTCGGCATGGTCGAATCATGGTTTTTCAATTCTCTTAGTAATAATATAATATTATTTAGGTAATAATCGTAATATGTTAATAATAAATCAAAAGTTATAAGAAGCTTATTACTTTCAAAATATTTTATCACAAAACGAACTAGCGGGTAGAATCTTATATAAAATAAATTTTATATATTTTTAAAATTGTATCTGTGGCTCTAAGGAATAACGGCTTTAGTCAACTTAAGCTCTTAAGTTTTTTTAATGATAATAACACACTGTTTTGTATGTGTTTTATGGAAATGTAAAAAGAAATATCTCTAAATTTATAAAGCCCTGCAATGGAAATAAATTAATAATATCCAGCTAAAAAGTTTTAAAGTAATCTATTCAAAAATAGCGATTGAGACATAAACAGCTTTTCTTTTTTGTCACCGGTATAGCTTAGAAGTATTTAAATTACATATATTTTTATAAATTATACATTTTAAAAATATTTTAAATATATATTTTTTTAATTTAAGTAAAAATATGAATGAAATTAGAAAAACAGTTATCTTTCACACAATTTTAAAATGCTATAAAAATTTGAATTTTTAATCTGTGTTTATTATTTTTTCTTCTTCTGCATATTTAAGCCTTTATCTTGTTTAGTTTTAATTGTTAGTGTTTCTCTTTTGTTTAATTTATGTGGGTCTCCACCTCATTGCACCTTGTTATTTGTATTTTAGGATCATTGTGTTTTTTGTCATCACAGAAAGAAAAAACTCGATGTAAATAGTCTTTGTTCTACATAATTTTTATGCAACCATTGTTTTTATTATTATTATTTACACAATAGTTACTGAGAGTATTCAGTTTAATTTTATTGTTCCATTCCTATTCTGTTGTTTACATTTAACCATGTTTTTTTTTTGAGTGAATAAAAGTTTTTTACTACATGCACAATTATTGTGACCCATTTTGAACCCTTTTTATTTAAACAAATAAATAAACAAACAATCACTACCGCCTTAAAGTGTCCTGTGTATTTTTGTGTGTTTTTTTTATCAGAAGAATAATAATATTTGAGTTGCATTTAAATTTATGTAGACTACAATTATTTTTTTACATTTCATTTATTTATCAATTGCTCAAAATAAAAACATATGAGGTTAAACTATAATATATATATATGGCCCATATTCTTTTAAAAATATTGTAAGTTTATAAATGGTTTAATAAAGAAATTTTTATGAAAATTTGTCTTAAAAATCTTTTATAAATCCAAATTTTTTTGTTGAATTTTATAATAATCTCATTACATATCACCAGTATTAGTATATAAAACAAATTAAGTTTCTGAAAAATGTCCAGTCAGTTTTTTTTAACAATTTTAATTAAACGCAAAAACACTTAAAAATCTAGGATAAATAAAAAGAAGCTCATTTTACCTTTTCAAGGTGACGACCGGTAAGATGGTCTTGCCTGCATTTCTATATTTTCCCCATTACTGGAAATTTTTTAAATCAAATTTCTGATAAATTCAAACAGGAATTATAGCCATTCGGTAAAAAAATCCAAAAAATTGCTTGGATATAGTCAAAGTTCCAAAGCTTAACTGCATTAGTGACACTTCATAATCTTCAAACTTCAAATATCATCTGGCCAATATGAAAATCAAAGCGGATGATATTGTAAGCAGCCATATGTTTGTTTGTTAAATTAAGATGACAAAGGTAACTGCCTCCAATTTCAAGAGACTGCGTGACAGTGACAGATCGCTACAGTCGAGAGTTAGGGCTAGATTTAATATAAAACTCTAAGAAAGTAGAGTAGTTATAGATTACCAATCGGCTGCCTGGTGTCATTGAGAATCGAAGTAGTTCATATCAGTTACTATAATACTAGACCAGCTTTAAATATATTGTCTTCTTTAACACTTTTAAATCAGTACGTGATGCATTTATGACTACTATTCGTATAAGGGTTTTATTACTACGTTTACTTTAATGCAAAGTATTAAAATATTTTTTTTTAGAATACGTCAAACTAAAATATGCAATGCACTTATGGATTTGATTTGTTCTCAAAGTAATACTGAAGCTAGAATGCGGTATATGGCTTTTTTGTGAAGAAATAAAGCTGAGATAATGTTGTTGTAAAGTTGTAGGGTAAGCCGCACATTTTGTGCCTGAAATATCCGATAGAAATAAAAGTATAAGCTGATTTACAAAAGCAATTTACAGGCGATTCATTAAATTATCTCGGGTACCTCTTTGACTAGTAGCCAGTATGCTGGTCTATCAGTCAGGGGTTGTGGGTTCGATTCAAACCAAAGAGCTTGAATATATTCTGGGTGCTTACAAATGGTTAACTGCGTTAGTGATAGGTCACGGACTGTCAAGATAATACGGCCAAGTTAAATTCAAGGTAAGACAATACTTGCAGATTGTGTCTGGAAATAGGCTAACATAAAAAGCTTTTGGGACACGGGCAGACACACTCATAGGGTGATGCTGTAGAGACTCTCTGAAATCACTACATTCAAGAGTGAAAGGATAGTGCCAGCTCAAGACTCAATGAAAGTTAAGTATGTGTAAATTTCCAGTCCGATAACAGATATCAGAAGAGGGTCGAAAAAGCATCCAAGAAGTCAGTGGACTGTTTTCGCATGGGCTTGTTTTCGCAGAATTTAAAATTTACTTGTTGGAATAAAGAGATTGAAATTGAAAATTTACTAGACTACAACGCTTCGATTGAGCAAAAAAATTTTTGCATCATAAATACTAAATTTATTAGTTAGTCAACGTGCAAGTGTTTTGACAGAATGGTTGTAGTCCAGGGTTCAATATACATCAAAAGGTACGGGGCTTTGTCGTTGATTTTGTTTAATTCTGGTATTCAACTCTAAAACCATTTCTAGCGATGTTTTTTTAATTTATGTCTAAATTCATAGCATGATCTATGGATAATGCCTAGTGCATGATGTATACATATAATAAAACTGTAAAAGGACTATATCTGAACATAAAATATTTGTTGAAATTTTTTTTGCTGGTGCAGTTAGTAATCGAAATAGAATACATAACGGCAATTTTTAGAATTTTTGTCTGTCTGTCTGCGTAAAAACTACCAAATGATTATTAATAAAATTTTGTGAGGAGGTACCTTGGTATCTTGGTTCAAATATAAGATATATATTTATCTCATTTCTAAGAGAAAATAGATAAAAAGTAGCAATTTTATTGATTTAATGGTATTGAAAACTTGACAGCACCTTTCTATTTTGTCAGCGGCATATTTTAAGCACTATTTACAGAACTCCAGAATAATTTTAGAATTATATCCAGCGATGGTTAGCTGTATATAAAGAAAATACACAAACCATAACTGAATCGCTATACAATAAAGTGAAATTTGGTGTGAATTAATTTTAAAACAAAACCGACGAAACATTTCGATAACTTTTTTTTAACTAAAACTTTTACCGTTGAAGCGATTGTTGTCAAAAATCGGCAACAGCATGATGTGAGTAACACTTCGATCCCCGACCTTCGAATAAAACTTTGGGTAATTGTAAAGGAAAGAAGCGAAATTTTCCAATAATCAGCAGACATTTAAAAATTTTATAATATATATTCTTTTATAAAAATTTAATACGAATATATATTAGAATATAAGCTACATCCTTTTATTATATTCTTTATTTATGACTAGCCATTAAATATGTTACACTATATAAACATTTCAATAAAAGAACTCTAGAAAATCCAAATAGCTTGAACAATTTGTTTTAAAACAAGAGTCGGCAAAACTATTATTTCTTTGAAAATGTGAGAGATGTTTTTTTTATTTGCAACAAAATAACGACATTTTATCTTTATAGCATTGAAGGCCATTATTGTACTTTTTGTATACCTTGAGAAACAGTAAAGAAGTATCAGACAAACACTTACAACATTAAGAAAAATAAAAATGGGGTTAGTAGCATTAACTTTACTACAGGTACTTGAAACGAATTGTAGCTTTAAAAGGATTTGCAAGAAAAATCGTCCACATCGTACTTTCGCTTGTAAACATTAACTTAAGTCAACTATTGCCACAGTTAAAATGAAGGCAAACAAAATCTAAAAGGATGGGGAAACCAGTATGGGAGCAGTGAGCGACTGTGTGGAATATTATTCATCGTTACCTGAAAAAAAACAAATTCTAGTAAATTTTTAATTAAATACAATTTTTGACTAGTTTTTCAGTTTGAGTCCATTCCTTTTTTTTTTTTGCTAGACTGTGCATATTAATATGTGGCTGCTAATGCAAGATTTTAAGATTTATTTATTTTATTTATTTATTTATTTGTTTCAATATTCGATGTTAATTTCTTTGACTTTGTTGACCTCTGTTTCAATCCAGTCTGTTATTTTTCCCAACTGTGGGCACATAGAGAAAATATATTCTGAATCCTTATACATAGAGAAGTTGATTAGGCGACGTCAGGCTGTCCGTCTGTGTTCGGGTTGAAATCAACTTTGCCAAAGCACCAGACAGGAAATTACAGGAAATTTAAGCCCATCGATCTGTCAGGCAAAATTTCGAAAATTTCACTAATGGCATTCAGCAACATCAGACGCTTTCATTCGAGGCTGTGAGAAAAAAACCATGCCTACATATAATTTTTTACATTGTTTTTATTTTTACGCCCCCTACGAGGGTCGAGTTTTGTTTGGGTTAAGGCTGGTAGAGTTTCTCTACTTTGATTTCTATTAATGCCTTCATAAAAAGCAATAGACATAGAGTTAGCCAATAGACACACAGGGTAATCACTGGCAACCAGGACCAGTCAAAAGACACATTGGGGGGGTCAATATGATAAAAAAAATTTTAAGGATTTTTTGCTTTTACCTGAACATCCTAATGCAATGTAGATTGCAGAAAGGTCCTAATTTTTGCAAAAAAAATGTATTCTATAAAATTTTTCAAAAGATTTTCTATAAAATTTTCAATAAAATTTTTACACAAAACTTTCAATCAAAGTTTTTCTAAAAATTTTAAGAAAAAAAATTCCCTAATATGTTTTCTATATAATTTTTACAAAAAAAATTTCTATAAAATTTTTCGAAATAAATTTTCTATAATATTTAAAAAAATTAAAAAAAAACTTAAAAAAAATTTCAAAAATAATTACAAAAAATTTAAAAAAAATTTAATAAAAATAAAAATTTTATATAAAATTTTTACATAAAAATTTTCTATAAAGTTTTTACATAAAAATTTTCTATAAAGTTTTTACATAAAAATTTTCTATAAAGTTTTTACATAAAAGTTTTCTATAAAGTTTTTACATACATATTTTTATAAAGTTTTTATATAAAAATTTTCTATTAAGTTTTTACATAAAAATTTTATAGAAAATTTTTACATAAAAGTTTTCTATAAAGTTTTTACATAAAAATTTTCTATAAAGTTTTTACATAAAAATTTTCTATAAAGTTTTAACATAAAAATTTTCTATAAAGTTTTTACATAAAAATTTTTATAAAGTTTTTACATAAAAATTTTCTATTAAGTTTTTACATAAAAATTTTATAGAAAATTTTTACATAAAAATTTTATAGAAAATTTTTACATAAAAATTTTATAGAAAATTTTTACATAAAAATTTTTACATAAAAATTTTATAGAAAATTTTTACATAAAAATTTTCTATAGATATAAATTTTATAGAAAATTTTTACATACAAATACTTTATGTAGTCTCATAAAAAAATTTAATTAAACACTTACTTAGTTTTGCATATCTTTCATCAGTGCAAGATTATAAACAAAGAAGAGTTATAACACAAATTGTAAAGAACGAGAAGTGTGTAAAAATACAATAGGAAAATATATATGTGAAAAATACTTTAACACAAAGTAAAACGATGGATCATCTCTAGAATCAGTAAAACCAAAAGAAAAACGAAAAGACCTCCCAGCTTACATATTAAGGGAAACATTAAGACAGTTTAAGGAAAATAAGAAAATTATTTTTGCTGTACGTACAATAAGGAAACAATGTTGATGAAACAAATCATGCTTTTGCTTTTTTAATATTTTGCTGGTATTTAAAATATATCTCTTGTGTTTATAATGGTAGATTAATTCACTTTTTCTTTAACAATGTAAGAGATGTTACAACAAACATTAATGATGACAAGGACACTGAAATAACACCCTTACATTTTAATTTATACTTTGATATACAAGTACATATTTAAATATGCTTGAAGAGAGAATTTTAAAACTCATAAAGTTAAATATCTTTTATTTTACTCAGTGCTGGCAGAGTTTCTTAATACATGCCAAGGCTTCCATCATTATTTTTTTCTATAAATTTATTAAGTTTCTAATAGGTTAAAAACCTCATCTATTTGAATATGGTTATAGCTCATGTCATCTAATGCAATCTAGTGCATGTAATGTAATGCAAGTAAAGAAAATGTCTTTTTAGCAGAAATAAAAAGAAAGTAGATTATTCGTGAAATAAAATTTAAAATTGTTTAAAATGTTTGCCTTCTTTAAAAAAAATGGGATTAATAGGACGGATTTAATTTGTTAATAAATATGTCAGCTGATTTGTAAAACACATTCCTTCGACTCTTAGAAGCAGTTGTGATGTGAAGTCGAGCCTAAGAATATTTTATTTTTTTTTATTAAAAAAATATGGTAGAATGATATTGCTTATATTCGTTACTAGCTGTGCTCGCCACGTCGTAGCTGCCCTGACAATTATTAGTTTGATTTTGCTTTGAAAGTTTTCCACAGCAAATTTTAAGACTCTTACTTTTGTAGGACTTCAGTTATGGTTTATTTATTTTCTTTATAAAGAGGTAACCATCCCTCGATAATATCCTAAAAATTTATACATATAAAATTCTAAAATTACTATAGAGTTCTGTAAATAGCTTTTACAATATTCCGCTGACAAAAACAAAAGGTGCTGTCAAGTTTTTTCTATTTCACTACTTTTTCTCTATTTTCTCTTCGTAATGAGATATTTTTGCTTAAAAAGTATCCTATATTTGCATCAAAATTAAAATTCATCAAGTAGTTTTTACGCGATGCGAACACAGACGGACAGGCACACAAAAATTCTAAAAATTGACCTTTCGTTGTCCATTTCGAAGAGTAACAGCAACAGCAATAAAATTTTCAAAAAATATTTCATGCACAGAGATTGTTCTGTTACACTTTTATTATATGTATAGATATTTTCCACCTTATTAAATTATTAATTTATGAATTAAAACAAAAGCAAGGATGTTATGTTGATGTTATTTCCTGCTTCCTACAACTCTGCGTGTACCCATTGCTTAATTACACATAAACAAACAAAAGCTTTTGAAGAGGTAGCTATGCTGTTTGCTGTTCTTTCAACTTAATTTTCTATTCTTTTCCTTTTCAAATAGATTTATAATAGATTTTTTCATATTTCATATAGAACTATTTATACATGTTTTAGAGAAAGTTGGAAAATTGTTAAAGTTTTGTTACTTATTAAGTTTAATTTTTGAATAATAATATTTTTTTATATGATATTATTTATTTCTCATAATGCATAATTCTTTTTTTTAAATTATGAGAAATAAATAATATTATTAAAAAAAAAAAAAAAAAATCTAAATATAATTTTTAAATTTTTTTATATGTTTACGTATTTCAGTGATATTAAATTTATCCTGAAATTCTTTTTTTACGTAATTTTTTAAACGCCTATGGACATTTTTTGTCAACAGCTTAATACTCTAATTTTTAGTATTATTTTTATTATTGTCAAATAAATTTTTAAAAATAATATTTAAACAGGAGAAAAAATGTTTACACTAATTAAAGCTTTTAATGAGTTTCATTACAATTTTAGTTAACTTTGTTAATTGATTAAATTATATACTTAATTAAAAAAAAATTATATAAATCTAATTAAAAAAAAATGAAATAATAAAACATAAAATTAAATTTCTAACTGAGACTAATTAAAACCTTTGACTGGTGCAAACATTTTTTTTTCTGTGTATATGATTAAATGAATATGATTTCAATGCCCGGGGGATATTAATACTACAGTTGGCCGAAATTTTTAAAACGCTACGTGATTGATAGCTAAAGCAAACGGCTCACAGGTGGTCTACACTAAAATTCTTTGGCCCTCAATCAATAAGAAAAGAACGAAGGCACTACTGACCATCGATAAAAATTCGATATTGCTTTATGTAGGCACTGTATGATTGGACGTATGACGAAGCGTATGGGAATCTCTCGTGGTGGGATCTGTAGGATCAAATTTTTGGGACAATGATTCTTTCAGGACCTGGACTGTCTCAGGAATGCGAGAAGTTCCAGGTGGTTCATACGACCTGGAGATACTAGAGTTCTATAGGGAACAGTAGGGGTAGATGGTCGTCAGGGGCATAACAATGAGCCTTAATGATCTACGAGTGAACTCGCTTTGTGCGGTCGGCCCGTTTAACCTAACCTAAACTAATCTAAAGATGTTTAATGGTTTGAAAATATATACCCTTATATATTTGGCCCATTTACAAGTTTCAGAATTAATTTTGACCCTGATAGATTACTTCTGTCCGAAATATTACCAGTCAGTGTAACTCCTACGCTCTAACGTTTGAATTAAAGTGGGAAATTTTGCAAAATTATTTCATAAGTAAATGCTGTGTTACCTTGCTGTGTTTATTAAAAATAAATCTTGTGCGAAATGAAACGCGCTATGCTTGTAGACAATATTCTTGGAAGATTGGAACTTGGGAAATATTTGATTTTAGAAGAATAGCACACCAAGACAAACAATCGACCGTTTGAGCGATAAGTTCAGTAATCATGTTATAGGCCTTCATATCTGCGATGTCACCTCTTTAGACCTTTTTTGGGGGTAACTTTGGGTTTATAAACAAGATAGCACAGGAAACCGTAAAAAAGAACCTAGAAAATTGGACTCAGTCCAATTCAGTAACTTTTTACGGTTTTTTACGGTTTACGATCACATGAAATAATTAAATTTATTTTTTTATTTTAATTAATGTTACAATACAGTTGCAAATTATATTCTAAATTAATTAACCGAGAATAGTAGCGCACTCGTTGTAGTAAAACAACGACTGCGCTATTATGCTCCTCGAGTCCTTGGAATCAAAGCAACAACGCCCAGACAGATAGACTAGCACTGCATCAAAAACAGTGTTCCCAAAAAGAAATTTGCTAAAAAATCACCCTTTATTTACCCTTTAAGGTCATCGTATTGCTATAAATCAATGAAATTCCTGTATAAATCACACCTGTTCAAATTTAAAATATGCTCTGCCAAGAGATGCATTATTTTTACATTTAGGTTGTTTAAAAAATGTTCTGTGTAACAAAAGTATAAGGATGTAGGAGCAAAAATCAAAGTAGTAAATCGCAATTATCAATTAGCCACACAAATTTCAAACCAGACTTTGGATTTCATTCTAATCTAACCTACTAATGTACCAACATGAATGAAATTGTCTTTGATAAATAATTAGAATAAAATATATTTTTAATTAAGCCATATTATGCCAAAATAGATTATGATCGATTAGGCATGTTAGCGTTAGCTTATCTACTTGGTGATCTCATAGTCCAATATGATTCTCTTCTGATTTTTCTTGAAGGTACCAACAAGTTTTGTTCTCTCTATACGCCATTAAGCACTCCTATTCCCATCAAAAAAATTTACTTTATCGTTAAGCCTATATTTTAAGATATTACCAGCCCATCTTGAAATCATTCGCTGAGTCAACTTAGCCTATTTCCTTGCAATCCCTTTCAATGACAGATTATTTTCGCTGTAGTTTTCAGCTTTTCCTTAACCCTGCACATCCAAATATGCTCCAAAAAATCATACACTAGACTAGTAGAAACACCTAATGAAACATATAAATACCCTAAGAACTTCACTGTACCAAATTTAGAAGGTCTAGTGGCCTGGAAAATGATCTCTATCTTGTAGAAATAGAGACTACTGAGTTGGCTATAGTAGTGATTGTGTATAATGTGTATAACATATAAATATAAATAAAATCCAAACTAAATTATTTTAATTTTTATAATTTAAAATCCAATATTTGTAAAAATTTTGATAAAATTTGTCAGTTATTTGTAAAAAAATTAGACAATAAAAAAATTTCCAATATTTCAATATGCCAAAAAAAAATTACTAATATAACCAAACATCTTTAGAACGCCAAAGCTTAAAACAGTTGAATAAACCCATCACCATCTAAAAAATAACTTCGTAAATAGTTAAACAAAAATCTCACTTCGCTTGAGCAAATAAAATCATTATGTTAAAAAGGTATTTTTACACTTTTATTTTAAGCATCATTCAATTTGTATTTTATTTGGTGGTGGCAAAAAAATGGCATTCCATTACTTAAACATTTCTACGTTTATTCATTCATTCAGGCAGTCATTCATTCTTTCCCCCTCTTTCGACGTTTAATGGGGTTTAAATTTACTGTCAGTAGCACACGAAGCCATTATGTTACACAAAATAATTTTCCAACAAACTGTTACTTTAACGTTGAAAACAAACATTTATTTTGGCCAAATAAACCAACTTAGAAAAAACTGAGAGAGAGAAAAAAAAACCTCATAAATTTTAAAGTCAATGAACCAAAGTTCACATAATTTTTTAGCCATGATGTTCGTTTAACCAACAGTGAAAGAATTGAATAGAAGCAAAGAGAACAACATAAAAATACGAAAAATACTCACATTATTTGTGATAAATTTTTGCTAATGCAGGCGGTTGTTGTTCGAGTTTCTTTCTTTTTTTTTCTGCTAAAAAATATCAAAAACAGAATAAAGAAAAAGTGGAGAAAAAAATGTCGGACAGGTTTTGGCAAGCAGAAGGCACTTGATATAAGTGTGATTTTTTAGAACCCTTTTTGTCCCATACTTTCTGAAGCCATTTGGTTTTTATTTTCAAATCTTATTTGCCGTCATTATTTTTTTATTATATTATTTTTTTCCCTAAATTTGTTTGTTTTTGCGTCGCCACATTAAAACTTTTTCAAATAACATCAATATTTTCTTCGTTGGTCATTGTAAGCAGAAGAGAACAATAAAAATGAAAAAGAATTGAAATCCAAAGTCTGGTCTGGCATTTGTGTGGCAAGTTGATGATAGCTATTTGCTAGTTTGGTTTCTGATTGTACAAAACAACTTTTTTTTTTTGTTGTAAACCTAAATGTAAAAATAATGTGTCACTTGGCAGGGCATGTTTTGAATTTGAACAGCCGTGATTTGTACAGAAACCTCATTGCTTTATAGCAATTTAATTACCTTTAAGGGTAAATATATTATGTATTTTAGGTGCCGTATACGGTTGTTTTATTATTTTATAATAAAACTGAGTTCCCGACTTAATGGTTTTTTTCCAGCTAAAGGGCTGTAAGAGAACTGAATTGAAAAAAAAAAATTTCAGTAAATGAAATATTTTACAGTTTTAGAAGTTTCTAAATATTTTTCTGTCTTTATCATAGAACTATGATTAATAAAAATGAATATTAATTAATTAAAAAATAATTTATAATGACAGTGTTCTCAGCCTAGAACAAGGGTCAATTTTTTGAATTTTTGAAATGATTCTGGTTCTTGGGAAACAAAGTAGTGTTAAAAATGGTTGCATTACACTATCAAATATAACGCGAGCAGCTTGATTCGATGTAGTTAGTTAAAAACTCGGAATACTGCATGTAAATTGTTAGAAACAATTTAAAACAATAGGTATCCAACACTTACTATACATTCATAAAGGTACACATTTTGCTATTAAAACGAGTTCGAGCTATAATTTTACCATTACTGGTTTTTCATTTGAAAAAAAAAAAATATGTATGCCGTACAAACCTCTCGCCCCCCTCCAACCTCCCGAGATGCAAAGGCAATTCCGAAAATTGAAACTAAAGTCTAATGGATTTATTATTCAACAATAAATAATAATCAATTAATATTAATCATACGCAACAGTTCTTTGCATTTTGTTATTAATCAAATGAACTGTTTTTTTTTTGAAAGTGGTATAAGTCCATTTTTTCATATATTGGGTTAACGTTTGAGCAAGAAATAAAAGCAGGAGCAAATTTAAGTCCATATTTTTATAGACATAAGCTTTACTAAAGCGGATTTTTATGTAAAAAATAATAGTTAAAATGAAGACATTTAAATACACAAATAACTAAGTTTATTAAGAGTTAATTTCAGTTATATTAATAAAGTGAAAATGACAATTACTTCGTTAATTTTCTTTTACAGTTAACATATTGAAGTATTTATGGTTAATAGGTGGTATATAATGTATAAAAAACTTATCAGATCGTTATATTTCTTTCGTTATGCTTTTTGAAGTTTTATAAAGTAACAACATATTAATTTTGCTGAGGTTTTCTGGTCTTTCCTTTTTTCAAAATAAAATAATGAATAAAAAAAAAAATTAAAAAAAATTCTTAACTGCCGCTGTTCAATGTTTCGACTCGACTTGTTCCTTTGCTTGATTTTAAATTTTATTTGAAGTGTGATAAGGTGAACACGAAATGTTATGTTACGTTAGATTTTTTTTAACAATCACAACAATTCTTATTTAATTTATTTATTAAAAAAGCCAATGCTGTTCTTAACACTCAGTATTATAGTGTGAAATGGGCGTTAGTAATATCTGCAGCAGCATACATTAAAGAAGCAATAAAAAATAATAATTGCAATAAGAAAATGGTTTTAATTATAATTATTAGGAATGGACTTATTCCATTTTGAAAAGAAATATTTGTGCGATAGCATTGTACAGCAAAACTGTTTTTGTTTATTTTAAGTAAAAATAGAACTCTATTGAAATTGATTTTATAACAATGGAAAGAAGGAGTCTATATCTCATTAAAGTTACTGTTAACACAGTTTTTTTTTTAAGTGGACTTACCACTTTAAAAAAAAAAAACAGCTCAAATACAAATTAATCGAAAAGAGAGGAACATCTATTTTAATTAATTATTTGTTATTGTTAATATATTGTGCAATTTAATATTTTTAAATTTTATATTTCTTACAATATTCTAATCCACAGCAGAAGAAATTGCCAAGTGCCAGTCGCACTCACATACATGGCGGCAATCTAGCCGGTGATTACTTTTTTAAATTATATTATTGTAGATTGATGAAGCTTGGCAGAAAAATCTCTTATGGTCATAGGCTGTTAGAACTGTAAAATAAGAAAAATATGACGAATAAGAGAAAAAGAATTCATACTAACTCTGAAAAATTAATTTTTTTTAAGTTTTCCCATACTTTTGTTTAGCAAATTCAACTTTAATAGTCAGCGAATGTTCAAAAGCTTATTAAATTTTTATCCAAGAATAATTAATATATTCATTACTAGCTGGGCCTGTCAATTCGTCAGCGTCCTTATTTTGCTTTAAAAAATTCTTAATTTTATAGTACTTCAGATATGGTTTATGTAATTACCCATCCCTGGGTAATTACTCACAGACATAGACTTTATATAAAAATCTAAAACTTGTATAAAATTCCAAAATTATTTTGTAGTACTGTAACTAGTGTTTTAAGTTACCCGCTCGCAAAAAAAAGTTGAACGTTACTAAGGTAGGTCTCCATAAGTTTTATTATAATTCTTCCAGTAGTTTTTACCTGATGCGAACACAAACTGATAGACAGACAGAAAATCACAGTTTTATTATATGTATATAAAATAAATAATTTACATTAGTAACAATAAATTTTATTTAAAATAATAACAATTATTTTATTTAAAACCACTTGGAAACCAAAAATATTTTATGACCAAAAAAAAGGCTACTTACTCGTATCTACCTATGCGAGATGAGTAAAAATAGAAAAAAGGTGAAATTTAGAAAAAATCGCAAAAAAATGGTCCAAAAACGTGCAACGTTTTTTTTTTCAACCGCATAAAAGTAGTCGTCGTATATTTCATAGTGATATGTAACATTTTTAGGATGGCGATAGCTCTTACTCTCAAAAAACTTTGAACTTTTTCTTGACTTTTTTTAATTTCGAGTAAAATTTTTTATCTAACTAAATTTACTAACAGATGCGCCATACAGTACTTAACTTGACTATAAATTTCATACGTAATTAATATAAACTTTAAAATAATGCTGGGACAAAAGCAAATAAATAAAATTTTCTTTCATTAGTAACCAAAGGTTGGCTGGAGCCGCAACAGATATAAGGTGGCAAATATTAAAGAAAAGCCTTTGGGCAAAACAAAAGCTTTAGGTGCTGATAGACTTCGTTCTAACCGATAGGTGAATGGAATGAAATTCTCGTCTTCTATTATCTACGTTTGGTTGGTTAAATAGATGATAATTAAAACTAAATACTTCCTAAATTACAAACCAGAAAAATCCAGAAAAAATGTATTACCTATTTTATAAATAATATTCTTTCAACCCTAATGTGTTAGAGAAACGAAACAAACTTAAGCCAGACTAAACAAACAAATCATTTGTATGTTAACAAATAGTTCGACTAACAATTTTAAATGTTAAATATTAAAATAATTCTTAATTTTATTTTCAACATATTTGTCTCTTTATTGCTCTAAATGCTTAAACTTAAATTACATTAAAGGTATAAAATTAAATGTCTAATTTTTTTATCATAGAAATTCGTTTATTTTTGTATTATTTTGATTATATTATTATTTTGAATAAACACGAAATTCTTTTTTCTGCATTTTTCGCTATTTTTAGTACAAATTATTGAAAAAAAGTATACAAATTTTAAATATATCTGAATTCAATGTTGCTTTTATTTTTAATTTATATTTTTGATTTTTTAGTGCAAAACATTATTCAAAAAGCAGTTAAAACAATTATTGGAGTGAGTAAAAAGGACCCAAATCTAAAACACTGAAATTCATTATCATGCATGAGTTGTGTTTTACGACAGAATATAAATAAATGTACATAAATATAGTGTTTGTTGTAGATAATTTTCAAACGTCATTGCACTATGGAATATAATATCTCAAAAATTTTTAATTATATTTTTTTATAAACTATTGAAATAATTTCAATGGAAATAGTTTTTTAACTTTTCTAAAATACATGCAAATATAATTTCCCTTTTGCGTATGATTAATAAATAATTATGATCAATATTTTTTATAAATCACACGCAGCCGGTACTATACTATACATAATTAATTAAATATTCATCATACGCTTTCAGAAAATTCAATAAAATATTAAAAAATATTAATTTTTTCTTTAATATTCTTTTGTCCTCTTAAACTAATTGCCTAGAGAAGAAAAATTGTTACTTGCGTACAAGATGTGTACAATTTTTTCGTTGATCTTATATTTAAAATGAGGGTATAGTGTAAAAAAAACATTTTTAATTACAATTCTAATTAATATATGTACATTCTCAAGCCATAGTGCTATAACAAAATTAGTGCAACTATTAGAAGCTGAATTATTTCTTTTATTTCTATACTTGCTGTAGTGCTTGCAATGGCAGAAGTGGAAGTAGCAATAGTAAAAAATATATATATATTTATTATAATATTGCATCTAGGGACATGCAACCGAAAAATTGTGAAATATAATACTGGTATCATACGTTGGAATGCTACCGTAAATATAAAATGTAACATATACTCAATCTAAAATGTTGCTCTTAATGAACAGAGAAATAATAAAAAAAAAAAAAATTCTAAAATATCAACTACTTTAAACACACACACACACAAATATAACAAATGCTAACACACAATCACTTATGCATTAGGATGGCTCCACTTGTAAAAAATAAATTATTTTTTTTAATTCTTATTAGAATGGATTTTTTAAACTTATTGATATCCTTGAAATAATTCAGTGCTTATGAAAAATTTGTAAAGATTTTGTAAAAAGCTAAAAAAATGCACTTACTAACTTGTCTTAAATAATTTTTTTCCAGGGGTTAGCGACTGAATTTAATAAGTATGAATTCTAAGTATTTTATAACATAAAGAGGAACTATTATATATGTGTGGAGAGAGAGGAGTTGAATTGAAAGCAGTCTACTGCTCTTGCCACCAACATCGTTCCTGCTTTAATTGAGTCTTCCGCTTTCAATAGTCCTTTTTCGCGATTTTAGTCACTGTCGTCTTGTAACTCTTAACTTTTCTTCTCATCTCGTTAGTAAATTCTAAAATCCACACCATGTGTTTTCCTCTGGTCTTAAGATCAATAGCCATTGCTAGACGTTCAATGCCCAGTATAGTCTCAGCTACTTCTTGGTACAGCCTGCAAAATTTATCGTTTTTGCATTTAATCATAACAAAATGTGAATTTCAATTTCCCAAGCATATTTTCTGAACATCCAGCCCAAGAGTTTTTTGCCTCCTAATTCCCCTATAAATCAATCCGTCCACCTCTTGCGTTTTTTTTAAGGCCAAAAGTGGGGAGTTTATTTAGACACTACTTTATGGAGTCTAACAGTCCGGTATAATTTCCTGTATAATTAAAATACATTCATAAAACTCGCACTAATGGAGAAAGGTATTCCACCCGCACAGACTTTTAAATGTGCAAATAAATCTACATATACATATTGAAATTAGAAATCAACAGGTATCCCCAGTCAATCGACTTAATTTAGCTAGTATTCTAGCAGAGACAAGCTATATGTAGAAGCCTGTTCTAGTCGCCATCTTGAAATATACGTCGAGTACACTCAGTTACTGTAAGCTTTACCTTGAATTTGCAAGAAAAGGCCATTATAGAATCTTCGTGTGATATTATTTAGTTTCGTTTTATTTTCTAAAACTATTTGGCATTTTCTAATAATACAGAAAGAAAGTTAAATAAAAACAAAGTGCATTACATATAAATTTAATGTTATAGAGTTACTTAGTCTTATACTGTTCCATTTAAGTAGTAACTATTTGCTGTTCTAGGTGGTATATAAAGTTTTAAGGACACAAATCCACAAATATCAAATAATTTTTTTGTTCTTGTTTGTTGTTCTATGTTTTTGTAGCTCCATAATGCATAAAGTTTATGGCTTAAGCTACGACAACAAAAGCAACAACCGCAAGTTGTAAAATTCACAAGAAGAAAAAAGGGAAGTTTTTAAAGGTAGAAAGTACAGTAAAAAAAAACAAAACTCTGGTAATAACAAAAGCAAAATAAAAACAACGAATAAAACAACAGCAGCATAAAAACATTTGCAAATAGTTAAGTTGGTTTCAAAAGATTTGAGTAACAAAGATTGCAAGGATTTATTAAAAAAATTAAACTACAAAGTGGATGTTAAAGGGATTTGGTAGGAAAATACAGTATACCTACATAACACATACTGTTACAGACAAATTAACACACATATAAAATTAATAAGAAAAAAGAAAAAGTTAATTTTTTATTCGTATAAATTTTTCTTAAAACAATCGTCACGTTGAACACTTGCGAAAAGTGAAAGCTGTTATAAAAGTAAAACATTGTTGCTGGTCGTTAAAGCAGGATTTAGTATGGTCGCGTTTTGTGCTGATGTTCAGAAGAAGCTTAAAATAGAAAGTATAAAATAATTCCACAACTGTTAAAAATTAATCCAAAGGGGTTTAACATATAAATGGTTTTCAGTCAGTTTCAGAGCATGTTGCTTCATTGTGGTGTAAAATATGTTATGGTTTAACTTTTTTTAATTTTTAATTAATAAATTTATTCAATAAGATTTTACTAATATTCATTTTTTATATCTAATTTCAGGAAATAAATCTAATCCTATCGAAATTACGGTAAATATTCCTACAAAGTTTTTTGATATTCATATGCAATAGAGTAAATAAAATTGATTTCCGATGAAGATCAAAATATGTACCTATGATTTAAAATGAAAAGATTAAAAGAAATAAACTGACCTTAAACTAGCTTAAAAAATTATTATCTTGCGATAAAAATAATATGTTATATTTATTTTTCATTTATTTACATTTTTGAGATATTTTCCTCGACTCTGGTGCATGAGTAATATTTATTTGTGACTAATGATTAATATTCAATCAAATATCGATCATACGCCTACAAAGATAATAACTACAAATTTTCAATATTCTGTTGTTTTTGCCAGCGAATTTTAAAAAGTTTAGGGATATAATAAGTTTTGTCATAATAAAATCAAACATATATGTTACCCGGTCTATGAAAAGTTGGCTTATGACTCAAAAACAAAATTTCGAAAAATTAGCTGTTAAAGAAAACCAAGGCATTTTGTCAGTTTCTTAGTAGTTTTTCATTTGCATTATGAACAGTCATGGCCAAAAGGCAACCAAAAATGCAAAGAAGCATAAATGAGATAAGTTCGTGTGTG
>OX451216.1:7656310-7751310 GCA_949628195.1 Phasia obesa
TAATCAATTAATATTAATCATACGCAACAGTTCTTTGCATTTTGTTATTAATCAAATGAACTGTTTTTTTTTTTTGAAAGTGGTATAAGTCCATTTTTTCATATATTGGGTTAACGTTTGAGCAAGAAATAAAAGCAGGAGCAAATTTAAGTCCATATTTTTATAGACATAAGCTTTACTAAAGCGGATTTTTATGTAAAAAATAATAGTTAAAATGAAGACATTTAAATACACAAATAACTAAGTTTATTAAGAGTTAATTTCAGTTATATTAATAATGTGAAAATGACAATTACTTCGTTAATTTTCTTTTACAGTTAACATATTGAAGTATTTATGGTTAATAGGTGGTATATAATGTATAAAAAACTTATCAGATCGTTATATTTCTTTCGTTATGCTTTTTGAAGTTTTATAAAGTGACAACATATTAATTTTGCTGAGGTTTTCTGGTCTTTCCTTTTTTCCAAATAAAATAATGAATAAAAAAAAAAAAAATTAAAAAAAATTCTTAACTGCCGCTGTTCAATGTTTCGACTCGACTTGTTCCTTTGCTTGATTTTAAATTTTATTTGAAGTGTGATAAGGTGAACACGAAATGTTATGTTACGTTAGATTTTTTTTAACAATCACAACAATTCTTATTTAATTTATTTATTAAAAAAGCCAATGCTGTTCTTAACACTCAGTATTATAGTGTGAAATGGGCGTTAGTAATATCTGCAGCAGCATACATTAAAGAAGCAATAAAAAATAATAATTGCAATAAGAAAATGGTTTTAATTATAATTATTAGGAATGGACTTATTTCAGTTTGAAAAGAAATATTTGTGCGATAGCATTGTACAGCAAAACTGTTTTTGTTTATTTTAAGTAAAAATAGAACTCTATTGAAATTGATTTTATAACAATGGAAAGAAGGAGTCTATATCTCATTAAAGTTACTGTTAACTCAGTTTTTTTTTAAACTCATTAAACTCATATCTCATTAAAGTTACTGTTAACTCAGTTTTTTTTTTAAAGTGGACTTACCACTTTAAAAAAAAACAGCTCAAATACAAATTAATCGAAAAGAGAGGAACATCTATTTTAATTAATTATTTGTTATTGTTAATATATTGTGCAATTTAATATTTTTAAATTTTATATTTCTAACAATATTCTAATCCACAGCAGAAGAAATTGCCAAGTGCCAGTCGCACTCACATACATGGCGGCAATCTAGCCGGTGATTACTTTTTTAAATTATATTATTGTAGATTGATGAAGCTTGGCAGAAAAATCTCTTATGGTCATAGGCTGTTAGAACTGTAAAATAAGAAAAATATGACGAATAAGCGAAGAAGAATTCATACTAACTCTGAAAAATTAATTTTTTTTAAGTTTTCCCATACTTTTGTTTAGCAAATTCAACTTTAATAGTCAGCGAATGTTCAAAAGCTTATTAAATTTTTATCCAAGAATAATTAATATATTCATTACTAGCTGGGCCTGTCAATTCGTCAGCGTCCTTATTTTGCTTTAAAAAATTCTTAATTTTATAGTACTTCAGATATGGTTTATGTAATTACTTTATAAAAAGTAATTACCCATCCCTGGGTAATTACTCACAGACATAGACTTTATATAAAAATCTAAAACTTGTATAAAATTCCAAAATTATTTTGTAGTACTGTAACTAGTGTTTTAAGTTACCAGCTCGCAAAAAAAAAAGTTGAACGTTACTAAGGTAGGTCTCCATAAGTTTTATTATAATTCTTCCAGTAGTTTTTACCTGATGCGAACACAAACTGATAGACAGACAGAAAATCACAGTTTTATTATATGTATATAAAATAAATAATTTACATTAGCAACAATAAATTTTATTTAAAATAATAACAATTATTTTATTTAAAACCACTTGGAAACCAAAAATATTTTATGACCAAAAAAAAGGCTACTTACTCGTATCTACCTATGCGAGATGAGTAAAAATAGAAAAAAGGTGAAATTTAGAAAAAATCGCAAAAAAATGGTCCAAAAACGTGCAACGTTTTTTTTTCAACCGCATAAAAGTAGACGTCGTATATTTTATAGTGATATGTAACATTTTTAGGATGGCGATAGCTCTTACTCTCAAAAAAACTTTGAACTTTTTCTTGACTTTTTTTTAATTTCGAGTAAAATTTTTTATCATAAAAATTTTAAATAAAATTTTAAAAATCAATACAAAAAAAAAAGATATTGCAAACTTCTAAAAATCGTATAAAGTCAACAAAAACTTATGCCTTGAAAATTTACTAACAGATGCGCCATACAGTACTTAACTTGACTATAAATTTCATACGTAATTAATATAAACTTTAAAATAATGCTGGGACAAAAGCAAATAAATAAAATTTTCTTTCATTAGTAACCAAAGGTTGGCTGGAGCCGCAACAGATATAAGGTGGCAAATATTAAAGAAAAGCACTTGGGCAAAACAAAAGCTGTAGGTGCTTGTAGACTTTTTTCTAACCGATAGGTGAATGGAATGAAATTCTCGTCTTCTATTATCTACGTTTGGTTGGTTAAATAGATGATAATTAAAACTAAATACTTCCTAAATTATCAATAGTTTATAAATAATATTCTTTCAACCCTAATGTGTTAGAGAAAAGAAACAAACTCAAGCCAGACTAAACCAATCATTTGTATGTTAACAAATAGTTCGACTAATAATTTGTAATGTTAAATACTAAAAGGATTCTTAATTTTATTTTCAACGTATTAAATATTAATAAGGTATGAAATTAAATGTCTAATTTTTTAACACAGAGATCACTATATTTTTGTGTTATTTTCAAGTATTAGCATGAAATTCACTTAGAATTTTGTTTTTGTATTTTTCGGTATTTTTAATACAAATAACTGAAAAATGTATTAAAACTTTTAAATATGTTTGAATGCAATGTTGCTTTTATTTTTTATTTAGATTTTTGAGTGTAAAAAATTATTCGAAAAGTAGTTACAACAAATAACCAAATGAGTAAAAAATAACACTGAAATTCATTATCATGCATGAGTTGTGTTTTACGACAAAATATAAATAAATGTACATACATATATTGTTTGTTGTCAATCGTCATTGCACTATGGAATATAATATTTCAAAAATTAAATTTTATAATCAAGCTTAAGTTCGTTTTTATTCTCTCTAAGAAAGAATTAATTAAATTACAAATTATCTTGTTTACTCAACAAAGTTTGGTTTGATACTAGATTAGTGTTAACTAAAAACGAATGTTGGGAGTAAAACAAAATAAAACAAAAAAGTAACTTTCATTGCTAACCGACGGTTGGCTGAAGTAACAACAACATACATATAAGGTGGTAAATATTAAAAGTAAAAATATTCAACAAGAGGGAAACTTAAGGTAGTGGTAGACTTCGTTCTCACCAACTGACGATTGATAATTGAATACAAGTTTTCTCGTATTCCTTTATCTGGGTTTGGTTGGTTAAATAGATGATGCTTACAGCTAAAACACTACCCTAAGTAGATTAGATACAAGAGTGCTGATGAGGACGTGGCTGTCTAGAAAATGTGCATTCCGCTCGTGTTGCTGTCTAAAAAAAATTAAATTTTCCCAATTTTTCTTTAATATTATCACCTAATTTGTAATTTAATTAATTCTTTCTTAGAGAGAATAAAAACGAACTTAAGCTTGATTATAAAATTTCATTGTATGTAATACATAAACAGTTCCACTAATAATAATTAAATTTTCAAAATTTCAAACATTTTTAATTATATTTTTTTATAAACTATTAAAATAATTTCATGCAAATATAATTTCCCTTTTGCGTATGATTAATAAATAATTATGATCAATATTTTTTATAAATCACACGCAGCCGGTACTATACTATACATAATTAATTAAATATTCATCATACGCTTTCAGAAAATTCAATAAAATATTAAAAAATATTAATTTTTTCTTTAATATTCTTTTGTCCTCTTAAACTAATTGCGTAGAGAAGAAAAATTGTTACTTGCGTACAAGATGTGTACAATTTTTTCGTTGATCTTATATTTAAAATGAGGGTATAGTGTAAAAAAAAAACATTTTTAATTACAATTCTAATTAATATATGTACATTCTCAAGCCATAGTGCTATAACAAAATTAGTGCAACTATTAGAAGCTGAATTATTTCTTTTATTTCTATACTTGCTGTAGTGCTTGCAATGGCAGAAGTGGAAGTAGCAATAGTAAAAAATATATATATATTTATTATAATATTGCATCTAGGGACATGCAACCGAAAAATTGTGAAATATAATACTGGTATCATACGTTGGAATGCTACCGTAAATATAAAATGTAACATATACTCAATCTAAAATGTTGCTCTTAATGAACAGAGAAATAATAAAAAAAAAAAAAATTCTAAAATATCAACTACTTTAAACACACACAAATATAACAAATGCTAACACACAATCACTTATGCATTAGGATGGCTCCACTTGTAAAAAATAAATTATTTTTTTTAATTCTTATTAGAATGGACTTTTTAAACTTATTGATATCCTTGAAATAATTCAGTGCTTATGAAAAATTTGTAAAGATTTTGTAAAAAGCTAAAAAAATGCACTTACTAACTTGTCTTAAATAATTTTTTTCCAGGGGTTAGCGACTGAATTTAATAAGTATGAATTCTAAGTATTTTATAACATATAGAGGAACTATTATATATGTGTGGAGAGAGAGGAGTTGAATTGAAAGCAGTCTACTGCTCTTGCCACCAACATCGTTCCTGCTTTAATTGAGTCTTCCGCTTTCAATAGTCCTTTTTCGCGATTTTAGTCACTGTCGTCTTGTAACTCTTAACTTTTCTTCTCATCTCGTTAGTAAATTCTAAAATCCACACCATGTGTTTTCCTCTGGTCTTAAGATCAATAGCCATTGCTAGACGTTCAATGCCCAGTATAGTCTCAGCTACTTCTTGGTACAGCCTGCAAAATTTATCGTTTTTGCATTTAATCATAACAAAATGTGAATTTCAATTTCCCAAGCAAATTTTCTGAACATCCAGCCCAAAAGTTTTTTGCCTCCTAATTCCCCTATAAATCAATCCGTCCACCTCTTGCGTTTTTTTTTTAAGGCCAAAAGTGGGGAGTTTATTTAGACACTACTTTATGGAGTCTAACAGTCCGGTATAATTTCCTGTATAATTAAAATACATTCATAAAACTCGCACTAATGGAGAAAGGTATTCCACCCGCACAGACTTTTAAATGTGCAAATAAATCTACATATACATATTGAAATTAGAAATCAACAGGTATCCCCAGTCAATCGACTTAATTTAGCTAGTATTCTAGCAGAGACAAGCTATATGTAGAAGCCTGTTCTAGTCGCCATCTTGAAATATACGTCGAGTACACTCAGTTACAGTAAGCTTTACCTTGAATTTGCAAGAAAAGGCCATTATAGAATCTTCGTGTGATATTATTTAGTTTCGTTTTATTTTCTAAAACTATTTGGCATTTTCTAATAACACAGAAAGAAAGTTAAATAAAAACAAAGTGCATTACATATAAATTAAATGTTATAGAGTTACTTAGTCTTATACTGTTCCATTTAAGTAGTAACTATTTGCTGTTCTAGGTGGTATATAAAGTTTTAAGGACACAAATCCACAAATATCAAATAATTTTTTTGTTCTTGTTTGTTGTTCTATGTTTTTGTAGCTCCATAATGCATAAAGTTTATGACTTAAGCTACGACAACAAAAGCAACAACCGCAAGTTATAAAATTCACAAGAAGAAAAAAGGGAAGTTTTTAAAGGTAAAAACTACAATAAAAAAGCAAAACTCTGGTAATAACAAAAGCAAAATAAAAACAACGAATAAAACAACAGCAGCATAAAAACATTTGCAAATAGTTGAGTTGGTTTCAAAAGATTTGAGTAACAAAGATTGCAAGGATTTATTAAAAAAATTAAACTACAAAGTGGATGTTAAAGGGATTTGGTAGGAAAATACAGTATACCTACATAACACATACTGTTACAGACAAATTAACACACATATAAAATTAATAAGAAAAAAGAAAAAGTTAATTTTTTATTCGTATAAATTTTTCTTAAAACAATCGTCACGTTGAACACTTGCGAAAAGTGAAAGCTGTTATAAAAGTAAAACATTGTTGCTGGTCGTTAAAGCAGGATTTAGTATGGTCGCGTTTTGTGCTGATGTTCAGAAGAAGCTTAAAATAGAAAGTATAAAATAATTCCACAACTGTTAAAAATTAATCCAAAGGGGTTTAACATATAAATGGTTTTCAGTCAGTTTCAGAGCATGTTGCTTCATTGTGGTGTAAAATATGTTATGGTTTAACTTTTTTTAATTTTTAATTAATAAATTTATTCAATAAGATTTTACTAATATTCATTTTTTATATCTAATTTCAGGAAATAAATCTAATCCTATCGAAATTACGGTAAATATTCCTAAAAAATTTTTTGACATTCATATACAATAGAGTAAATAAAATTGATTTCCGATGAAGATCAAAATATGAACCTATGATTTAAAATGAAAAGATTAAAAGTAATAAATTGACCTTTAACTAGCTTAAAAAATTATTATCTTGCGATAAAAATAATATTTTATATTTATTTTTATTTTTTTTATTTTCATGAGTAATATTTATTTGTGACTAATGATTAATATTCAATCAAATATCGATCATACGCCTACAAAGATAATAACTAAAAATTTTCAATATTCTGTTGCTTTTAGGGATATGTTTTGTCATAATTAAAACTATTCCAAATTTTAAAATCTACAAGCATATATGTGACCCGGTCTATGAAAAGGTGGCTTATGACTCAAAAAAAAATTTCGAAAAATTAGCTGTTAAAGATAAACAATGCATTTCGTCAGTTTCTTAGTAGTTTTTCTTTTGCATTATGAACAGTCATGCCCAAAAGGCAACCAAAAAATGAAAAGAGCATAAATGAGATAAGTTTGTGTGTGTATATAAAGAGCGATGTTTTTTTTCAATGCAAAGCACAAACCAGTTTCTGATCCAGCGTTGTCAGGTTTTTGGGGATTTTATCCACAAAAAAATTCCCAAATCTCTACATTTTTAGTACACTTCTAAGCAAGTTTGGATTTTCTAGTTTTCACCACGTGAAGGGCGTCTCAAAAACTATCGAAACCAAAAAAAAGTGGAAAAATATGGATTTATACTTGAGCTTCGTTCAAGAAGAGTATATGGGAAATACGAAAGTCTATGTGTTGTTCCATGACAACTGCACAACCACTTAGTATTTCTTTTAAAGAGAGAAATCATCAAACATACTGAGTCTGTCGAAAATACTTTATATACAATGATTTCTTCCAAATTCTTTATTTGCACAAGCTTTAAAAGTTTCAGCAGCCCTCAGTACTGCTGATACACACTCTTACTTTTGCAAAAATATTAAAATATAAACAAATATTTTCTTTGTATGGGAATACTGCCGGAATGTCTGTACATTTGTCCGTCTGCCAGCGCTTTTTATGTCTTAGACTCTTGAAATTTTTACAAAACTTATATTATTATAGTCGCTGAGTGTGTCTGCTGTTATATCAAATATAATAAAACTAATGATTAAAGGCTGTTTCAATTGTTACGGTACGTATAGGACCTCGTTTCTAAACCCTAATATATTGATATTTCAAAAATTACATAGAGTAGATTTTGCAATGTCTACTATTACAACAATTACAAAAAAATAAATAAATTAATAAAAATGAAAGGATGATCCCTAGAAGACGTGAGTTAGATGAATTTGCCCATATCTTGTAAATTTTTAGACAGGGTATGTAGAACTATGATCGCTATACTAACAAGTATAAAAAATATTTAAAAGTTTAAGGGTATTCCCATATAAGACGTGCATATATTTTGAACCATAATAAGTAGACAAATAAATTTTAATTTTTTAAAGAAAAAAATAATATTTAATATAAAAAAATTAATATTTTAATTTTACGGCTTACGGCTCTGAAGTTTACGATTTGCTTACTGTCTTGTAATACATAATAAACAAAACCCAAATTAAGTACATGGTTTTTTGCTGTTCCCTGCAATCGACGACGTAAACAAGACACCGTTTCTTATTACTGTAACTACTTGTTTTTGCGTATTCCTTCATTCATTTAGAAAACCAAATGACAATATCGTAGAAATCATCACCACACGAAATTGCGGTATAACTGCATCACTTTCACTTAAGTCAATATTTCTTTGCTGGCCTATTGTTCTGATACCCGCTCTTTCTTCTTTAGCTCGAATTTCCTCTTGTGGCCATAGAATTTGAATTCGTAATTCCAAGGCTTTGAACTCTTTTCCTCAACTCGTACGTAATGACTTCTTCAACAACAGAAACATCAGTTTTTTTTTTAATTTGTTCGGCAGTAGAATGGTAGAGCGGCAGTAGGTATAGACAAATTTGATGCCAATACGGCAGTAGATACAGAATAAAACGGATCTATCCGAATTTTCGTTAGCACTGGTCTGCCCTTCAGATATCATTGTGAACTCTGCAGCGGTTATTGCAACAGGATGTGATACCTTATTAGCGGCACAAATTGGCATTGTTTTATTATCAACGCTTTTTTCCCACAAGGTTACGCTCAAAGAATTTCCGATTTCAGCAGATTACTTACTTTTTAGTTGCGTATAAAGGATTCATAATTGAGCGAAGGAGGCTAATGGCGGAAAATCAACCCCTTTTTTATACACAAATTTTATTATTTCTTGTCGTGCAAAACGTGAATCCATACGTTTAAAGGCAAACGTGGGGTTACGTTTGATTTTTTCGTTTTATTACGAAATTAATTTATTAATAAACGTCTTTTCTTACTAAAAGCTATAATATATATGTAAGTCAGAATATATTTGAAAAGCAAGGAATAAATATTAACTAGATCAGATATGTTTTCTATAATCAAATCAAATCTTTATCAGATCAGATAGGGTTTCTATAATCAAATCATTACAACACGGTACGTATAGATTATAAAGTAAACTCAACAGATTGCTAGTTAAAAACCGTGTAAATTTCACTAAGATCGGTCCTTTGGTTTAGGATGTAGCTTTCTGTATTGTTTCCTTTAATGTTTAGAAATGAGCCTATTGTATCCGAAAATAGGAATATAAGTAGTTGTAAACAAGCGAAATATATTTTCGTTGCTTTTTATAAATTTATAAATAAATTATTTTTTATTGCATTCCAATTTCATATTATTATAATTTCATACCTATACATATAATAAAACTGTAACAGAACCATTTCTGTACATGAAATATCATTGGAAAAATTTTATACTGTTGCAGATAGTAATCGAACTGGGATACAAAACAGAAATTTTTAGAATTTTTGTCTGTCTGTGTTCGCATCACGTAACAACTGCTGGATTAATTTTAACTAAATTTAGTAAGGAGGTACTTTATTATCTTGGTTTAAATATTGGATATTTTTTTTGCGCAAAAATGTCACATTTCCAGTAGAAAATGGAGAAAAAGTAGTGAAAGTACGCAATATGATTGAATTTAAGGTAGTGCAAACTTGACAGCACCTTTTTTCAGCAGAACTTTATTAATATAAGTCTATTTAGGTTATCAAGAGAATTTTAGATTTGTATATAAATTTTAGAACTGGTTTACTACTGGTTTACTAACAATCAATTAATTCATGTTAATAATAAAATATTTAAGAGATTTTATTCATTCGATTCTTGCATTATAAATATATATTTATTAAAAAAAACTATGAAGTCATATTGAAGATTACATGAATTTCATTTGCCATGACAGTTTAACTAAAGTCGCCTTAAGCCTTCACCTGTGCAGTACATTTTACTTATTTAATATTCTTTTAACAACATCTCTCCGGAGAAATAATGCATCACATTCATCTTAAATGTACAAGGACATACAGCATATACTTATGTAAATCCTTAAATAAACATACACATACATATATATAAAAATAAATACTTGTGCTTATATAAAGTATACCTGTCTGTATTGCTTGAATATTTTGGCATCAAGTTATTTTGAATGTTGTCGTGGCTGTTAAGCCAAAATACTAGTCAGACAACTTAAGGCAGTTCATAATGCTATTGTTGCTACTGCTGCCTATCATTTTCCCTGCAATAATAACACATGTAAAATATTTAACAAAAAAAAATACAAAAAATATAAAAAATACGAAATAAAAGTAAAAAGTAAAAAAAAAATTCTCATAACCTATTACGTGTGTTGTTTTTAAGTCTATCTGTCTTTCTGTTTTTATACTTGAACGTACAAACACTTATGCACAAATGTCAACTTGCACTAATGTAGTGTGCAACAACATTGTAAGTGAATGAAATAAAATTCTGTTGTATATTGCTTGTGAGTTGCCAAGAGGGCTTTAAGCAGAGAAAATAAAAACTTAAAGTATTAAATCTTACATCCCTGCTTGTACATCTACATGTGTATTTACCATACGAACACACGCATATGTACAGTTATGTATTTCAGTAAATACAAGGTGGTTGCTTGCCTTAAATGTCTATAAAACAAAAGGCAAGGAAAACAAACGACAACAATTACTACATATGTATGTATTACAACACACATAAAAACCCACACTTTTTCTTTAAGCTGCATATAAGGAAGTGAATAAAATTTAATTTTAAATGATTTATTTATATTGCATTTATAAATAAAATGAAAAGTAAACTTTAAAAAGTCTTAAAAGTGTTTTTGATTACCAAAAAAGGGAAACTTTTTGCAACAACAACAACAACAACAACATGACTTGCAAATGCAAAACAATGATATTTTAAATTTTGGTTAGTAATTGAATTTAGGAAAATTTTCTACTTCACAAGCAATATTTTATATTCATAATGGATTTGCTTCAAAAAACTTAATTAAGAAACTTTCTTGCAAATAAAAATATACTAAAAAATATAATAAAAAAAGGAAACCAACAAAAGACCACAATATGTTAGGACTTCCATAACTAAGTGCAATCGTCCCAGTCTGAATGAGGCAATAGGAAAATTGCAATATAATAAGGCAGAAATTCTACAGGTTGACAGCGAAATCACGGTTGAACTCATATCGCAGCCATATGAGTGAAAGAAGGGCTGCCTTTAACCTGAATAAAAGGTCTCATTGCAAAATTGCCCAAAAACGGCGACCTGCAAGATACCAAATAGAGGAGAAAAATTACTCTGCTTAACACCAAGCAGGAGATACTTCAAAGCAAAACAGAAAACATACTTTGCGACAAAAAAACAGGCTTCTGGCCAAATAGAAGATGCTTAGACCAGGCCAATACTCTACACAATACTATTGTATCTAGTGCTCGCCGAATTCAAGAAAGCCCTTGATAACATCAGACGAACTGTCATATGGAGAGCATTGAGAAGAAAAAGAATACTCCAGACAATAATTCGAATAATTAGAACAAAGTACGAGGATGAATTAAAAAATTTCACAGCAATACTAGACCAAACCAAGGACCATTGATCATCATCATGCTGGATGAAATAATAATTAAAATCTGTTGTAAGAGAAGAGAAATAATAGGGACCCTTTCAACCAACGTGAGGGCTTCGATTATGCCAATAATATTTGTTTACTCTCGCACAGCAAACCAATGAGAAAACCAAAGCCTTGAGCACCAACAACACCAGTTTCGATGAACTAAGGTCAGAATAATCAACGCTTATGTTAAGTCAACTCTGTTGTGCGGTAGTGAATCCTGGCTTGTATAAAGTATCATCACGCAAAAGCTACAGGTATTCATCAACAAGTGCCTTAGAATTATATTGAAAATATGATAACCTAACATTGTAAGCAATACAGAACTGTGGAATAGGACTAATGCGGAACCCATAATAAAGCAGATAAATAAAAGAAAAGCCATACCATCAGAAATGTAAAAAAGTGAATTTCTCTCGCTGATTAAACATTATTTTTAAGTAAAATAAACATCAACGAAACTAATGAAAGACTTGAAAATCTTCGTCACGCCATAAGTAATTAGGTTAGGTTAAGAAGAGTTGTGCCAAATATGTCACCTCCACTCGGGACCCAGAGGGTTTATTATGATTCCATTCAGTAGGCTAAAACTAAACAAAAAAAAAAAGAGAGACATTTGTGGGCCCTAATACCTAGGATTTCCCTGATGAAGCCGACGACATTCTCCAGTTTGCAACGAGCGACACAAAATATTCCCTACAGTTTCCAATTCCTACTCTTCCTTGCATATAATAAAAAAATACAATGTACCGGTAACCCATCTATTGGTTCTATAGGCGCAATGACCGTTAGAACCTTCTTGTCCATGAGACCACGCAATTCTCACTAACATTCCAGTACAGATTAATACTCCTTACTAGTATAGAAGCCTCAACTAGTCAAAGATTCTTGTAAATTATTTATCTCCGAATCCAATATTGACATTTGCCTAGACACCAATTCGGTGGCTTTCAGACACACCAGCACCTTGGTCTGGAACACACTACATTTACCAGCGTATGCTTGTTACCAGATTGTCCCCACATTCATCTACAAACCATACGTAAACACCCCGACCCCTTCGTACAATTTACCAGATTTCAGCCAATCATCCGTTTTCGATGACCATAAAGTCCGTTAGCCTAGAGGTTAATGAAAGTGGCCCATTGGTCACGAAACTCATATAAAGGAATACGAGAAAACTGTATTCAATCATTAGTCGTCAGTTGGTTAAATAGATGATGTTTACAACCTAGAGCCCCCAGGCAAACCCCTAAGGGTCTGTGAGCACATATACAATCTCAACCAGAATCTCACAAAGAGAACAAAACCTGTAAAAATTTTAAATCAGTATTTAGCAAACCAATGCATTTTCATTTTAACCACTGTTTTTGGTTGGGGGCCTTTGCGTACAACTAAACACTACCCAAAGTAGATAGATACGAAGAGTACTGAAGATGGACGTAGCTGTCTAGAAAATGTGCATTCCGCTCTGCTGGCGTCTGAAAATTAAATTTTTCCCTTCTATCATCTAATATGTTATTTAATTTATTCTTTCTTAGAGATAGTAAAAAAGAACTTAAACTTGATTTCAAATTTCATCTGTATGTAAAATAAATAGTTCGACTAATAAAATTTTCAAATATCAACTAAAATTTGTTAATCGCAAACATACATTGTTGCAGAGAACATAATTTGGTTCCTGTGACCACACCATAACTATGTTTTTTCTTAGCGTGTATAGACTCTATGATGAGGAAGACTGTCGACATGTATCAGTCGCCAGTCTGAAATCATTGCAGTCGAGAGTAAAAGGCTAGTGACAGCACGAGACTCAATTAAAGTAGAAGTATTCTTAAATTTCCAGTCGGATACCAGAAATCATCGAATGGGGTCGATATGGAACCCATGATGTTAGTGGTCTGCTTCGTATCCCCCTACGAAATAATAAAGTAAAGTAAACCTTTCAACAACTAAAAGTAATCATAATTTAAGATATTCATAACGAAATATTTTTAAGGACATTTCTGAGATGATAAGATTAAAGAGAAACCTTAAGCATATTTCTATGTTAAACCTGAATGATTGTACTATAAAACTGTAGCAATTTTTATATTCTTTGAAGGAATTTTAAAGAAAAAAAAATCTGCACTCAAGGTTTCTATGAAACATTTTAACAATGTGTCTCACGATTTATTTTATGATTTTGTTTGACTTATCTTTTCAAACGTTTGTTAACAAATGACTTGTGCTTTTAGGGTGAATTTTTAATTAAAGAAGTAAGACGCAGGCAATTTTTTTTGTACTTTCTAGAGCAAGCGAGCGAGTCAGAATGTCAGGTAATATAAGTTTTTTAAGATTGTGTTTTTAACAATTTAGCCAGCTCTCGTAGTTGTTTTTAGGAAAGGTTTGGAATCTGTTACATCCTTTTGCTAATTATTTGACATCAATAAAACGTGTCGCACAATACACACAGGATTTGTGTGGCTTTAAAGCTGGGTTTAATTAATCAATTGTGGACTGCAGCATTATTATTTTTTTTATTGTCAATATTTAATGAAATGAAATAAAAAAAATAAAGCATAAAGTATTTTTAAACAATTTTAGCTAGAAAAAATTTATAAAAAGAAGTTAAGACAAAAAAAAAATTCAAGTATCTTTGTGCGTTGATCCTCTTTGTTTTGTTCCCCAGTTTTTTTTTTGTTTTGTTATTTTTTACAAAAAAAAAAAAAAAAACAAAAAAAAGAAAAACAAATAGAATATGTAGTGAAGATGAATAATATTGGTGATGCTTGTGAAGTGGAAACTGAAAGATTACAAAATATGATTTTTTGAGAGAATTTGCTTGCTGTTGCTGATGACGCTAATGCTATTCTGCCGACAGTAAACAAAATATTGCAAATGTTGATACATAAAGATGAGTTTTTTGTTTTCTTTTTTTTTATATCACTTTTGCCTTTTTACTCAGCCCAAGGTTGTCAATTTGTTTTGTTTCGTTGTGATTTGATACTTGTTATTTTCTCCTTCTCCTTAAAAAAGGCACAAGAAAAATGAAAAATGTTAAACACAACAGCTTTTGTTCATCGACAATATTATAGAAATTTAAATTTGAAGGTTAAGTGCGATGACTTGAGTTTAGAAAATGCAAAACATAAAACCCCAAACGATTTGATGAATAAAGATTGAACAAACAAAACAATATGAAAACCATATTTGCTATATTTTTAGATCTTTTGTTTTTCACTCGAGTTCAAGTAAACAAAAAACAGTAGTTTTTTGTAGCAAATGGAATATGTTTAAATCTTATTTAAATATACGTTCATAAAATTTTAAAGAAAAATATTTCTTTATGCGAAATGGAGGAACAGAATGTTCGTTTTCTTTAAAAAATCTTGTTTTTTTATTTGACACATTTTTGTAGTAATTTGCGTAATCGAAACCATTGCCCAATAGAGAAAAAAAAAACTGGCACAAAAAATAGCTACGTGATTTATTACAGCTGGGGATGGGTTCTAGTTCCAATACATTATAATTATAATTTTAACATGGCGTTGTATGTCATGGAAGGGAATGAATTGGAACCATTCCCTTAACATGTTATAGATATAATCTTAACGAGAGTTTTCTGTGCCTGTTATTATTCACCCCCCCCCCCCCGGGGTACCAATTGTCATTTTAGAACAGTCTCAATGCTTTGAAGGTGTGCTCTTGGGGAAAATAATAGCGGCACCAGACGCGAGGGTTGTTGGAGCCCAAATCTGGAAGAAAAGATTTGTTGATTTCTATCACGTGTTCTCTTCGAAGCCCGACCAGTGCCCAAAGGACTCGTACCACGGGAATCGGTAGCCACACATAGACACTCTCGCTTCTGTGACCAGTTGTTCGTGAGGTTCCCCTTCGGGAGTACACGGGGTGGTTGTGGTTTAAGATCGATGTATGCAGAGTAGTGGATCAAAATGTGCTGTTGCATTTTCAACAGAAGGAGGTGGAAAATCTCCAACCCCTAAGCAAGAGCTTAGAACATGGGTCCTTGGATTGCCATGTTTTAAAAATTGCATCTCACTTTGACTGTGTGAATCACCTAATTCTCTTATCGTGCCTCTTACACAGGGCACGTTAGCGTAGGGTTTGCAGTTATTACACTGTAGGTCGCTAGGCTACGACTTTGTTTCACTCGGCGGTAAAACCACCCGTCGAATAAGAGCCCACGGCATAGTGTCGATGTAAATCTTGACCACATCCACCTGTTCTTATAATATTAATCATGAATGGTATACTACCCAAACCGAATAAAATGAACGATACGGAAGAAGCCAAGTCCTTCAGGCCGGTAAGATTGACATATTTTCTATTGGAGACAATTGAGAGGGTGTTGGCCCCGACTTCCTAGAGAACCACACGCTGCTGAGTAGATACCAATATGCTTTGTCCATCTTTAAGAAAAGAAAGAAAAAACATGCTTGTAGTATGGTCACAGGAACCACATTATGTTCTCTGTATGGTTGCAATGAACAAATTTTATTTGTCTGTAACATTCCTTTGGCCACGATAAACAATTTTTGGTTAAGATTTTATCATTTAATCGTTACTACACCCAAAAAATTCAACATGGTTGGTTTGAACTATAGAATTTTTGGTAAACTTCAAACCACAACCAAAGAGTACTAAATATTCAAAAATAGTACATAATTTTTAACCATTATATATATAAATAATAAACAACACTTTAATTCTTTTAATTTAATTTTAAGTTAATTTTTTTCATATAAAGCCAAATAATGTTTGTTTTTATTCACCGGTTTTGAAAAAAAATAAATAAGCAAAACTAAAGTCGTTAATAAAAATAATAAATAAAAAAATTTATTATAAAAAATTGTTCCCATGTGACATTTCACAGTTTGTAACCATACTATGGTCGTTTAATTTAACCATATTGTGTATTTTAACCATATAATTTAACCGTAATATGGTGCTCTTACATTATGGTTACCGAAACCATGTTTTTCTATGAGTTTGCCTTTGATAAAATCTCTTCCTCGAAATTGAGAAATACCCTTGCTGCTCGTGGCGTTGAACCCATTGTTATAAAATGAATCAACGCTATGCTTAGTTCTAGAGCTATAAATCTCAAAAATGGGCATTCCAGAATACGGGGTTTGGTATTCAGGGGTTGCCCGAAGAGAGTAGATTTGTTACCTCTTTTAAGAAACATCACTCTTGATGGCCTTCCCTCTATTGACTCTATTGAGTCCATACGGTTGCATATACCGACGCTCTGGCGCTTATGGTTAGTGGAAAGTTCATTGATACCATCCAATGATGTATGAGAAAGGTTCTTATAAGATCCGAGTCAGGGTGCCATAAATGCAAGCAAATCAGACGCTATTCTCTTCACTCGAAGGAGGAAGGTTATAGATCCTTAAACCCCCGTCTACATTAGTCGTTAACATGACTTAACAAAAGTCAAACTTCATATAAAAAAAAAACATTTTTAATATTGGTTTTTTTTATATGAAGTTTGACTTCTGTTAAGACATGTTGATAGCACATGAAAACAGAAGCACATGGATCGGAAATCAGTTTGTCAAGGAAGTTGAACTATCTAGACGTTATTCTGGATAAGGAACTTAACTGAAACGAAAATATTGAAATGAAGATACGGAAAGCAAAAAGCATCAGTGTAAACGAGTCTCGCATAAGGCTTCATACTGGACTTATACAATGATGATGCGACCGCTAATAACTTATTAATCTTGGTTTGGTGGCCAAAAACCTCTCAGGTGGCAACTGTGGCTTACTGGAAATTATGGAGACCCATTGGCTAGAAAGTCTATGTTAATACTACAATGGTATCGAAATTTAATTTACCCAGCCTCCTAGCTAAGGCAATACATAACCAGGAGACTATACTACCAACCACCACTGCGGACAGTCATTCCCTTATATCCACCAAGTCGAACCCCACTGAACTCTTTTTTATCAGCCGCCAAAAACAGGGGATTGAAGTAAAAAAAAATACTGACCACGAAAAATAAGTGAATGAAAAAAAAAATGGTCTATATACGAAACCGACTAATGAATGTAGTAAACGGATAAAGAAGCTAATTAGCTTTTCGATTATGACCGTGCTGAGAACTAGACTTATCCTTAGGGGTTGACTTTATACTAGATCCATGACTAAATATAGTCTAATTTCAATTATGAGTATTTGTGATTTTGACAAGTTTCATGAATGAAAAACAGGCTGTCAAAAATTCAGCTTTGAAAAATCAAACAGCAAATAAATCGCGCTATAATTCCATAAAATTTGTTTAAAAAACATAAAACACCTTTGAAAAAAAAACAAATATATTTTATCACTTTTACATTTTACTTATCTATCTCTGACTGGGATTAAAGTTCTTACCTTGTCAGTTCCCCTGCAATAACATTGAGAATTATGAGCATTTTTCCCAACGTTTAGCAAAATGCAAAATTATGATTGTTTGTAAAAGTAAATATAAGAGTTCAAACCACAATACTAAAGTGTATAGTTTAGTGCTTCAGCAAAGAGGTAGAAGTAATCTAGTTTATACATATGAGCAATAGCAACTACTTATAGCATAAACCTTTTTATTCCCAACAAACCTCCCATTTAAACATTTCTTTTTTTTTTCAAATATTCAAGCAAACAGCTTTTCTAGCCACAAACAGCAGTATTTATTCAAAACAATTCCCTTTCGTATCTTGGCTTAAGCCAATGCAAGGATTGGAAGCTTCGAGGAAAAAACTAATCCTATTTATATTAGTTTTTCTCTGTTTGTTTCCTTTATTGTTATCAGCCATTTTTACACTCTTCATTTGCATACTTTGTTAAGGTCAATAAATGTTTTATCTCTCATATTTTTTCCCCAACTATTTTAATATCTTCACAACAAATACATTTTTATATTTCTGTAGTGAATTATTGTTTGCGGGTTTGGTTTTGTACTAAAATGTGTTGCATTCAAGCACTTTGTATTGTTGCAGTTATTGCGTTTGTTTTTATTATTGGTTTTAAGTATTTGTATGAAAAAATCACAAAGTTATGAATCCTGCCATTACCACACCACACCCCACTCTTCATCTAAGTAAATGTTGAAGCTCACAATGTATTGTGCGGGATGGCATTGAAGCGATTTAGTTGTAAAAGAAAATACAACAGCAACAAATAAACTAACAACAATACGAAACATTGGGTTTGGTTATGTTACACAATACCACACCATGTTGTATTGTTTATATATTGTGCAGTGCAGTGTTGTATTGTATAATTTAAGCTTTTAGAAAATAAGCTGATTTTTTATTAAGTTAAAAAAAATATTTAAGATTGTTACGAATGGTAAAAGGGATTTGTATAGCTTTGTGGCAGTTTGTTGAGTGTATTTGTTTCGCTAAATTGTAAATACTTGCTCTGCTCGTTTGCAGAGCTCTAGCCAATTTGTTGGGATTTTAAATAATTCCATAAATATTGGTGTTAAAAGTGTAAAAGTTATATATACATATATATACAAAAATGAACCTAAGATCTCAATAAACAACTCACTTACGGGAGAAGGCTTTATAGTATCTCAATGTTGAAGTAAAGAAAAAACATATGAAATTAAAAAATTTTCGGGAAATTTTTCACTTTTGCGGCTACCTAAGCGCTACCTAAACGGTGTTAAGAATCATTCCTAGGAAGTTCATATGTTCTAGAAAGTTGTTTTCTGAGATCTTAGGTTCATTTTTGTAGTTGATTGTTTCCTTGAATTTTGAACGGTTTGCTACCTATGGACCTGAACAGGGGAAAAAAGGTAAAAAAAATTGAATTTTTTAAAGTTTTTTGCGATTTTGACCTTGAAGATGAAGTTTTTTTCATTTTATATGTTCACAATTTTAGTTTTTTATGACAAGGGCTACAACTTTGCCTCAGAGAGTATATCAAAATTTAAAACGGTTTGCAAAATATGAGCTTGAATAAATGATCATTTTTTTGCAAAAATGACATCGAGCCCCCACATCTTTGAGGGCTCATAAAAAAAAACCTGGAGGACTTTGGGCAAAACTGTGAGACAGGGGTCTTTTTATTTTGGACTTTTATCACGTAGTGGTGTCCTTATATGGTTATTTTTTTCCGTGTTGCACTGTGTAATATTTATTGCCCCAAAAAAAATTTTTTATTTGGTAATTTCTAAAGAACTTTTAGATTTTACAAAAAATACATAAAATTAAGAGAGATGGATAAAATCCTTTCCTGCGCCGATAAAATTATCTATATAATTGAATGTTTAAGGATGATTTCATATAAATGTTGACCGCGGCTACGCCTCAAATTGTTCATACGCTGGGTCCAATTTTACCATACTCTCTCCATCATATCAGACGTTATCCGACGAATAAATTCTTCAATATTGGTATCCAGGGTATCAACGTGCTGTATGGCATGTGGTACCTGTTAAAACCACATGTCAGCCAAGACGAGCTCATATATTTTGGACAAAAAAATTGTAATCATCGCACCGTCGCTATTCACAAAAACGTTCCTGCCTTCGTCTTTGAAAAATTACGCTCCAATGATGCCACCGTCCCACAAGCCACACCAAACAGTACATTTTTCAGGATGCATTGGCAATTATTGCAATATTTCTGGCTATTCTTCACACCAAAAACGGCCATTTTGCTTGTTCATGTATACATTCAACCAGAATTGAGCTTCGTCGCTTGACACAATTTTCTACTTTAGCCACTTTTTTAACCGAGCATGAATTTTGATAATATAATTCTACAATCAATAAGCCTTATTCGTTTGCAAGTCCCTTCTTTGTTAAACTATAGACCAAATTGTACTTGCTTAATAGTAATAAGTTACACAAAGACAGCTGAGCTGTCAAAAAAAAGAGAGTTGCTAAAAAGAACGTTTGCTAAAAAAAATGAACCGATATTTCTTTACATAACCCCCTTAATTCATTTCAAATATTAATAATTTCTCTACACAGAAACAAATACTTTCGCCAAATAAAGGTTTTAATTGATTTCGGATAAAAATTTTATTAAATAAGTAATTGATTCAATTATTTATTTAATTATGAATTATTTTGTTGTTTTTGAATCAATTAAAAAATTAATTGAATTTTTATTTTAAACTAATTAAAGCCTTTAATTAGTGCAAACATTTTTTTAAGTGTTTTCTCATAATAGGCATTTGTTTCCATCATAACCTTTTCGTATGATCCCATTATCTAAAAGCCAGCTATGTCTTCACATTTGGAATCAGGAAATAGTCGCAAGGTACAAAAACAGTAGAGTTTGCTTTTGTAGTTCAATTAAAGGATTTTTTTGTCGTATTACCTATACATGTATGTACCGTTACATACATGTCTTGATTGTAGCACCCATCGCGCAGAAAATTTTTCATATTTTAACTTTTAGTGTAAAATGTGATGTCCTGATGCGATGTTGTGATGGCTACCGTTTCAACCGCTTCACACAATTTAATTCTCTGATGGTCCAGTATCATTCCGAGAATAATTTCTGGCTTGACGATCTCTGTTGAACGATTCTCTTCGTTTATGCTGGTACAACCACAACAGAACTAAGTAAGTCACCTTTTAATTATTTTCGAGTCGACGAAGGAGAGCTTGTGGGTATGCCGCAAAATTTTAAAGACAACCTATAGCCAATGCGAATAAACGACAAATTAGATCATAAGTTGTAACCGCTGCTCATTCAGAAAAATTTTAAAAAACTATTTCAGTTACAGACAAGATCCTGTTAAAGTTTTGTTATATGTATAGATAGATGAAGTACCTTCCCCTGAATGTAAAAAGAATCAAAAGTTTATTTGGTATGTAAATATATACTTATTAGAGTATCCCTTTAATCAGATTTAGATTTTATTCGAGTTAACAATTAATCCATTTTGCAATTTAAATCATCGATAAATCGATTAAGGTTTTTAAATTATTCGAATAACTCGAATTAATCACGCATATTTAAAAAAAAAATTTTATCCAATGAGAAAAGATAATCATACTAAATTGATTAGTAATATATTTTATTAATGACAACTTGTAGTTGATTTTTATAAATATTTTTTTGACTTTTTTTATTTCACTTAGAAAATTATTTTCATTTCATATTTTCATTTCTTCCTCCAGTACGCAGAAAACATTTTGAGCATAAATGATATGAACTGATTTCATAGCTTTTCTGTAATATAAAATATGGATGAATTGCTCTAGTAGGCTAGTAGGTAATAAAATGAATGAATGAATGAATTATTTCATAAATAGTATGATTTTGTCGTTCTGATGTGAACCATCACACGCTAATTTTACAGATAATTTTAGTAGAGACTTTTCGATTTGTTACTTTACCTAGCAGAGTAAACCACTAACGAGTTTGTCTAAATTATGTTTAACAACTTCTTTAATTTTAGGAATAATGATTGTACCATCGAAAATCAAAACCACTTTAATAAAACAGATTACACAGTTGAATTCAGTGATCTAAATAGTCTAAGAAACAGCTTTCAGTTGGCTCATTTTAATCGTATATACTGGTGTTATTACACAGTACAACACTATCAAAATTTTCGGACTTGCCAGTATACATTCAACTCTATTAGTAAAACCCTATACTCGGTTTGAAGAAATTGGTGACCAATTTTTATTTATGGGCCTGAAAAAAGATTTTTTTTAAAGAGAAGTACCATTCAGGCAGTTAGTGCCTACATTAACTGTGGTACTTCCTTTGGAAAGGGATAGTAGTAGATAAGACAGATGGTTAGTGATAGTAAAGCTTGGATTTTGGCAACACTGCAATTGCACGTTATGATTATTTTTAGAACAGTATTGCAGCGCCTCTGGTGTTATTAAGGCGAATTAATTTGAAGCTAGCATAGCCAATTTATAATTATTTTACTTCGCCGGAGATTTTATGCTATGTGATAATACCGGCGAAGGAGGACGCTGTGATATGCATTATTATAAAGAAAAATTAATAAATATCAGAAAAATTGATGTTGCCACGGCTGAGATTTGAACTCGTGACCATTGCTTAGTAGTCAACGTGCTAACCACTTAAGCTACAGCACCCTTCTTAAAATTAGTGGACCCTTAAAAAAAGGTTTTTGCCTAATATCTCATTCTTACAGTAAGAATGTGTATTTTTCGAAAATATTTAATTTGTTGCACTGTGTTCTTACAAGTGAAAAGATTTATTTAAGAAATTTCCTTAATTCAAAAAGTATTAATTCGACATTATTTCCTAAAAAGCTTATCATAGATATAACATAAACTCTTTTTTCAGTTAATTTGGTGGTAGAAACAATGGACACTGCCTGGCTAAAAGCATCTATCTGATTTGTTCCACCTTTAAATAACCTCCTATTGTGTCATTAATTTTGTTTTTTTTTTTTTATCTAAACAAACTGAGTTAATTACGCGTCCCTGTATGTGTATTCATATAATTTCCTTTATTAAAGAAATGGTTCATAATTAATAATCATATGCATATACTCGTATGAAGCTCAGCAAGGAATGTTGCTTCTACTTTATAATTCTTTTTCAGTTAGAAACTTCTTTCGTTAGCAAATATTTATTGTTCAACATTACAAGCAGTCATTATTATAACAACCTGTCATATTAAAAATTATTTAAATACTACTGCATTAATAAATTGTAAATATGTATTTTTTTTGTTCGTTAAACAAAGCAAACATAAATGTAAATGCAAATGTAAATGCAAATGCAAATGTATGCCTTAAAAAAGAGGCTTTTAGCTCATAAAGAATACGGCCACCCCAAACAGAGAAGTGCTTTACATACAAGGAAAAGAAGAAAGAAATCAACAAAATAAAATACTAACTTGTCTGGAAATGGAAAAGAACAAACAACAACTTATTTGCCACAAAGCAAAATATTAAATATATTTCTAGCTGTTATTCGAGAATTTCTAGTAGTGGAAATCTGGTTTAAAGCATTTTAAATATTTCTACAATGGCATGTGTAATGAGAGCTCTGTTTTTGTTAGAAGTAGAAGTTTTTCAAATCATAAATGTCACCAGTAAATTCAACTTTTTGTTTGTTTGCAAAATCCATGTCTGTTTCCATCTTGTATTCACATTATATCACTGGGTATAATGCAGTTGTTAGAGTTTGTTATAGTGATGACGATGATGGCCACTAAATACAGACAACAGTGTTAACAACACACACAAACAGCCGTAATACCAACAAATTTAGTTCTTAATGTAATTTTTTTATTTGTTTCTGTGGGTTTTATTTGATGCCTCCTGCAACTGCAAACCTAATTTTGTGTACAAGAACATGACATCTCTCATGTCTAGCGTGTTTTGCTGTTGTATGGCACTGATGTTGGGCTTTATATGCTAACCAAATACAAGCCAACACTGTATTACAAATTCGAATTGGAAAACAAATAAAAATCATTATGTTTTTTTTTTCATTTCATTTTACAACAACACAACCAGCTGTAAATTATGTTCGTTTTTGTTTAAGTTTTATAGGTTTTGTTTTCTCCAAATCATTTGTATGTTGATTTTTAAGCCTGAGTTTTATATCTCCCAGTTAGGAGTCAATATGTGTGATATAGTTGGCTTATATATTTGTAGTTGTTTTTAGTTTAATTCAATATTAGATTTTTGTTTCTATTTTGTTTGCTGCTTATATGTATACATAGTATAAAAATTCATATATAAGCAGTTGTTAGAGCTTTTTATGGTGTTGCATGTCTGCAAATGTATTACTACGCCTCGGAATTTTCGCGTTTATATGTTTTTTAGTGCTTTAGTATCCGTTTGGCATTATATGGTTATGATAATTGCCACAACACGCCACAAACATTATAATACAATTTTTGCACAGTGGAAAAGGTATCAAGATTTAGAAAATAAAAAGCATTTCGAACTGAACTATTACTTCATAATTATTAATCTGATTTTGTTTGAATCCGACTGAATCCGACTGTAGGAGCCTTATATGATGCTATATAATAATGTAGGGGGAATATCGAAGCAGACCGTTTCTTAAATAAGTCCATTAATGATCCATCAATGATAGCTAAGGATGAGCAAGGTAAAGGGTTTGATACAGGTAAACTCTTAAATAACACTAGGAAATGAAATATTATTAATTTTAATAAATTATATTATTAATTTGAATATATACATATAATAAAAAAATAACTCATTTCCGTCTGCCAATCTGCTTTTCATTTGTGTTCGCATCAAGTAAAAACTACTAGATGGATTGTAACCAAATTTTGTGAATAGCTACCTTAGCATCCTAATTCCAATATAGAATACTTCTTTCACCAAAAATATCTCATTTCCAAAAGAAAGTGGAGAAAAAGCGGCGATAGTACGCCATTTCCGGTTTAAAGGTACTGAAATTTTCGGTTTAAAATTGGCTTATTTTAAATACGGTTGCACACCTTTTGTATTTTTACTTCGTGAAATTACTCTGTTATTAAGATATTTTAAACACCTCTTACAGAGGTTCAAAATAATTTTTTTATATACTTTTTAGAATTTTATCCAAGGCTGGGTACCTTTATATAAACAAAATATGTATCTGGATGGATTTTAACAAAATTTTAAAAGGAGTTACCTTCGCAAAATAACTTATTTCCAAGAGATAATAAAGAGAAAAAGCTGTTACACAGAAAAAATTTTGTTTTAATTAGTTTCAGATACAACTTTAATTTAATTTTTAATTAATTCAATTATCTACTTAATTGAAATATTATTGAATTTATTCTTAATTAATTATATAATTGAGTCAAGTAAAAAATTAATTAAATTTGTATCTGAAACTAATTAAAACTGTTAATAGGAGCAAAAAATTTTTTCTGTGTATAAAATATCTTAAAAACCTTTTGCAGAGCTTTGCAATTATTTTTAGAATTTTTTATAAATTTTAGAATTTTATTCAGGGATGAGTACCTTTATATATAGTAAATACATAAACCATAACTGAAACGCTATAAAAGTAAGAGTCTTACAATTGGTGTGAAATACTTTTAAAGCAAAATCGAGCAAAATATTGTCAGGAAGCTAGTCATTAATATAGGGGAAGTACCATAGCAGATCATTTCCTTTCGAACTTCTTCCGCCCTCAATGATGGTACCCTTATTTTCATTTAGTCGCGTGCTACCTCCAGCATTTACTCTGTGATTTCAGACTGTTGACTGCAAAACTCTCGGTCTTCTTACTCTTACTGTCGTCTTTAGTAATTGATAGCATTCGTATAAGGCTTAGATTACCTATGGCCTTCACATTTAACAAGCTTTTACTGGTGATCCTAAAGTATTATGCTAGCCAATGCTGGACAATGGGCGCTACCGTCTCAGTCTCTTCCGGGCACAGTTTGCAAGTACCATCATTTTCGATTTTCTTCTTGGGTAAATGGTACTTTAGGTTTCCATGATCTGCCACTAACACTGCTATCCAGCGTAAGGTATTTCTATTATATCCAAGCTTCCTACTGGCCTTTATATCCATCATGGGTTCTTTTAGCACCATCCCGCCTATATGTAGTGCCTCCGTCCACCTTTTCAGCTGTAATGAGTTCGCCCATTGTCGGACCTTCGCTTAGACATTTCGCTTACTAAGGTTCTCTTCATTTTTTTTCTTTATTTCTTTTACTTATTTAAATTATTTCCAGCTTTATCTATCCTTAGTTAGCAATTTAATTTTTTTTGCAAATTTATTTAATTTTCTATGAACTTAGTGCTTACTGTTCAAAATTTTATGCATTTTTGTAAAATGCATAAAAATTCCTTTCTATTTGCAATTAGAGGTTTTGATTAGTTTCAGCATAAAATTCAATAAAATAATTAATTGATTCAATTATTTGTTTTAAACATATATGTAATTTAATCAATTAAAAACATAATTGAACTTTAATCAAAAACTAATTAATTAATTTATTTTGTAGAAATTTTATTTTCTGTGTTCAATTGGCCAGAATATACTGCATATTATCTCCAAGCAATTAATGAAAACTTGGAGAATTTGGACTCGTGTAAGAACATTAAAAACGCAAATTTTAGTTTTTTAACAAAGATAACTTAGTAAACAAAACGACTTATTTAATGTATCTGATATTCCTGTCGTTATAAGCCAAAAAGGTATCCTAAAATTCAAAACATTTTTGCTATTAAAAAAGGTTGTATTTGCACAAGTAATGAACTTAATGTAAGTTTTATCAAAAGACTACTAGAGATTCAGAACTCTATAAGAGAAAAAATTTTTGGGCCAAAACGAGTTTTAAACTGGCTTGTTTTCTTTAAAAGTTACACTTCTGCAATTGGATTTTTCTTTGTATTTTTTTTTTTTTTTTTTTTTTTTTGACTACTTACTAGTGCCACTTCTACTGAAAATTCAAAAAGAACAGCAACAATTTTGTAAAATTAAAATGCATGCAATAAGGCGTTTGATCAACCTTTTTTATCCCTCATCTATTACCATGTTTTATGCCCAACAAAGCAGCTTTTCTTTCGTTATTTTATTCATTCCGCTCCTACATAGAATCACGATTTGGATGTGTATAAGTATATATGTGTGTTAAATATAGTCTTTAGTGACTGTGTTTGTGGTTGTTAATAATCAATATCAGAAAATGGCATTAAACGAGCTGGGTTTTATTGTTGTTGGTTCTCCTGTGCATAATTTTGTTGTTAAATTTGCATTTCCATTTGGAAACTGATGATGACTTCCATTATTGTTAGAGAAAAAGAAAAAAAAATTTTACTACAAACAAACAACCAAAAAACCAGTGTAATGTTATTTTTTATGGCTGCATGTTTAAATAATTGAGTCGTGTCGATCCTAATAAGAAGTCAATTCAATTATTTGCTAAACAAAATTAAATATTCACACAATTAATGAAGTTCTAGTGATATTCGTACTAAATGAATTTGGTTTAATAGTTTTTGATGGAAAAATATTTATTTGCAAAAATTGGTTTTGGCTTTATTTTTGTTCTGTTTAAATATATAAATAAAAAAAATTATTTTCACTTATATATTTGTTTGTCCTTATATAATTGTACCTCATGCTGAGATTTTTTTGCTGCATCTTTAATTAAATGAATATTATAATGTATGGTTTTGAATCCAGCAAAAATTTTAGGAAAATAATTAACATTTAATATCAGACACTGCTGAAGTTAAAAAAATCTGAAAGGCTTTGTGTTTTTGTTTATATCTTATACGTTACGTAAATAAATAAAAGTTATTTTGCATCAAAAACTTTTAAAACAAAAAGTCATTTAAAAATCAAAATTTCTAACATTTTTTTAATTTTAGCTAAATACCGCTGTCATATAGAAGATAAAGAGCAGTAAATTTTTACCTACATAGGTACACTGGTGTATACTTTCAAATGAGCAATATAAATTTGAAATCAAAAATCATACAAAATGATTTTTGACCGCCCTCTCAAAATATGTGCACATAGGGGTATTTTGGCAATGCAGCCGGACATTACTTTTTTTATTTTATATTGGCTTTGAAAAATTATTGAGTACTCCGAGATCAATCAAACTTGGCAGAAAAATATCCTATGGTCATGGGCTATTAAGGCTTTACACTAAGAATAAGCGGACCAAGGAGGAAATAGTTTTCTTTAGAAGGACTAATCTTACCTCTGAAAAATTGAATTTTTAGTTAAGTTTTCTCAAACTTTTGTTTAGCAAATATATTAAAAAAAAAAATATCCAAAAACCTAAACCTAGACCCAGGATATTCTAAAATGACATTTTCGCCCCGCCCCCTTTTGTGGGCGGTGACTTTGAATATTTAAAGAAAAAATTAATAAAAAAAAATTGTTAAAAGAAATTGATTACATACACCTTAACACCATGCAAATTCAATTTTTAAGTTTTTATGTGCAGGGGGAGGTATGTCTCCAATCTTACCCCTCCGAAACGTCAATTGTTTTTGGATAATTTGCAAAAAATATTCATTTTTAAACTTTTATGTCGAAGAGAAGAATATTAGTAAAAAAGTCATTTTTGTAATTTATTACTTTATCGTATTTAATTTATCTGATAATAATTTATTTATTTATAACTAGCTGTGCCCGCCACTTCGACAGCGTCCTTATTTTTCTTTGAAAATAATCCACTTTAAGACTGTTACTTTTATAGTGCTTCAGTTATGGTTTATGTAATTATTTTATATACAGGTACCCATCCCTGGGTAATTATTCCGAAACATAAGCTTTACATAAAAATTTAAAATTTGGTTAAAATTCCAAAATTGTTGTAGAGTACTGTAAGTAGTGTTTTAAAGTACCCGCTGGCAAAAATAAAAGTTTGCAGTACCATTGAGTCGGTAAAATTGCGTTCATTTACTACTTGTTCTCTCTCTTTCTTCGTAATGCTATATTTTTACGGGTAAATATTCTATATTTGAGCCACTATACTAAGGTACCTCTTCATAAAATTTTATTAAAATGCATCCAGTAGTTTCTTCGTGATGCGAACAGAAACAGACAGACAGGCAGAAAATCAGAGTTTTATTAATTTACACAATAAATTTCCTTAAAAATAAGAACAATTAAGTTAGTAAAATCAACTTAGAATCAAAAACATTTTATGACCGACAAAAAGGTTCCTTACTCGCATCTACCTGTGCAAGATGAGCAAAAACAATAAAAAGGTGAAGTTTGGAAAAAAATCACAAAAAAAAATGGCGCAAAAAACGCGCAACGTTTTTTTGTTTTTTTTTTTTCTACAGTATAAAAGTAGAGATTCCAAATTTTGTAGTTATTAATAACATTTTAAGAATAGCGACGGCCCTCACTTTCTAAAAACTTTTCACATTTTTTGAAAAAAAAAATTAACAAAAAATCATTTTTTTAATATCGAGGGAAATTTTTTATCATAAATATTTTAAATAAAATTTTTCTAAAAATTTATAAAAGTAGCTGTTAAAATAGCCTTTCATAGAAAAAAATCAATTTAAAACCTTTATTAGTTTAGCTACAAAAAAAAAAACCTTCAAAATCGTAAAAAGTCAATAGAAACGTATGAAATTTATTCAACTTTGCTGATTTTAAGAGTGTCCCAAAACGGCAGTGTCTCAAGCAACAATCTTGAAAATGCACTATACGTTGCAGACTGTTGTTGTCTGTCGAGCTGCGCACTTAAATCTAATTTTTAGCCTAATGTCCGGCTAGATTGATAAAATGCCCCTCTGTGCGCCGTTTAGTTAGCATAAAAGGATATTAAGTAATTTTATTTCTAAACTAGTGATCTAAGAAAATATAAAACAACGAAACGTAAACTTTTGCTGGGATCTACAACATTATCTAATCTAAAATAATTTTTCCTAAAGAATTTTAATATCTTAAAAATATATTTCATAATATTGTCCATACAAAGGAACCCATACAGTTTTCCCTGCACTCACACCAACACACGCACATCTATAGTTTGTTAGTCATAGTATATAAGTTTCATAATAAATATATGTAAAACTAAATGTAAGAATAATATCAGCATGATAAAAATCTAAATGAAAATTTATTACTCAGCATTTAAGTCGGGACTGCTGCTAATATGTTTTTATTACCATTAGCACAGTAGACATTCTTATATTTAGTTTTTATATAAAACTATAAATACGTATATCTATAGCAACAGTCATTTATACTGGTATCTGTGAAAGAAGAAAAAAATTTTAAACCAAAAACTAAAAAAAAAAAAATATCAAACCAAGCAAAAGCTTCAAAGAACAACAAACATAAAAAAATCGTTTAACATGAAATATGTATAATGTTTTTTTATACAACCAATTCTATTAATTTTTTCACATGTGTTTGTTTAATTTCGATTAAACTACAGATGAACCCTGTTGGAAACCACAGGAAATGATCAAGAATATTCTACTTTGAACAAGACATTGAAAAAAAATATTAATTAAAACAAGTAAAAGTGCTATATTCGGCCGTGCCGGATCTTCTAAACCCTTCACCACGGTGATTTTATTTATACAGACATGTACAGTATTATCCATATTGTTGACTCTTTACTTAAATTAAGTCGTATGAGAAAAATTCATTATTCATGATTTAAAGAAATAGAAGACAAATGAAAACAAATTCCGTTTGCTACAATTGTCGCCGTGTTGCCAGCTACTTAAAGATATTGAAGGCGACAGCTACATCGTAAACTCTGACATTGTTGTAGAAATATTTATTTTGCTTTTATAAAATTAAATAACTTTTTCAAAAACTTATAAATATTTCCATCAAAACTTTTAAATTGTAAATTTGCAATTTACAATTTTGTGACATTTTCTTTTGTTGAATAAAATGTTAAGTTGATGACAGCCACAACGATTGTCGTGTAGCCATGCAGCTTTGCTGACTTCAAAATAATCGTTTACCTATAAACGTGTGTATTTTATTTTTAACAGTTTGTAGTCGGTATTCTAATGATGTCTATGTGTTTAATGACAGAAAAACAGATATCGTCTATTTAAAAATCAAACGCATTTAAAAGAATTAAACGCATTTAAAAAAATAGTCACTCTATATACATACATACATACATACATACATACATACATACATACATCTGTTTATTCTTAATATTAAATATATGTTATCTTACAGTCATGATTTTCATTTTCAAAGAAATACTGAAATTTTTGTTTTAATTTTTCAAAAATTGTATGCAAGAATTTTTTGTAAAAATATTTTTTAAAAAATTTTTTGTAAAATTTTATTCGAAATTTTTAGGAAAATTTTTAAAAAAAATTTTTTTCGAATATTTTTCTGTAAAATATCTTTTTGAAAATGTTTTGTAAAAAAACATTTTTAAATTTTATTGAAATTTTTTTGGTAAATTTAGGACCTTTCTGCAATCTATATTGAGTTAGAATGGTCAGACTAAAGCAAAAAGAAATCCTTAAAAAAAAAATTCCTCATATTGACCACCCATGTGCCTTTTAACTGCTCCTATTTACCAGTGGGTACCCTGTGGGTCCATTGGCTACCTCTCTATGTGTATTGCTTTCTATAAATCTAATACAAATCAAAGCAGAAAAACCCTACTAATATAAAAACAAACAGAAATCGACCCTCGTAGGGGGTTATTGATCCCCCGAGATCAGAATGCACCCCTTGCGATCTACTTTTCACAGTCTCATATTTATTTGACAAAAAAAAGGCAAAATAGAATCATTAAAGCCGAAAAAAAAATTTTAAAAACGTGAATAAAATATAGGTGGGCGTGGTTTTTGGCCCGCAGCCTCCAAAATAATGATCCGATGTTGCTGAATTGCAATAGCAATTTTCGAAGCTATGCCTGACAGATTGGTGTGCTTAAATTTTTTGTATCTCTTCTGGTGCCTTGGCAAATGACATTACAACACTAACACGGACAGATGGATAGACGGATAGACGGACAGATGGACATTGCTTATTCAACGTCTTTATGTATAAAGATTCAGAATATATATACTTTATGGGGTCGGAAATGAATATTATAGAAATTACACACGAAATGACAAACTTAGATATACCCTTTCCACCTGTGGTGAAGGGTATAAAAAATATTTTATATGTACATAAATAAAGGTTACGGCCAAGTACTTTTTACAACTCTTTACTTGCTAAGTCCCGTGTCTAGCATTTCCTATCGGTAAGAACTTACGCGTATATGCTCTTACTTTATTCAACTGTAACTGTGCAGCAGCAAACGACAACATAAAATCACAATTCATACATATATCTTTTTTAGTATTAAATTAGAATATGTAGTAAATTGAGAAAATAATATTTCCCATATTGCAGTTGATAAACTTAAAAAAAAGACCTAAATTTGTGATTAAAACGAAAAAAAAAAGTAAAAATGATTTATATACATTTTTGTGTCCTAAATTTGGCTGTTTTTTTGGCTGTTCTTATTACTCTTGAACATTCAGAAGCGTAAAAATATATATTTTATGTTTGCAACTCGTTGCTAGTGTCAATGAAATAGCGTATTAAGGATAAAAAAGGGGAGGTAGTCTACTAGCATTATAGCTTACACTGAATATATGAAAAATAAATGTATTTTAAAGAGGGAGTCGTTAAATATCTTAAATTATTATTGGTAGTGAGACATATAAAAATAAATCCCTTTCAAAACAATGCAAATTATAAGGTTACAAAAATATGCCTAAATTAGGTTTAAAATGGCTCTATAAAGATTAAAATGTTATCTACAGTGTTGTCAAGTACGCCTGCTATAGGAAATTTATATTTTAACGTTTTGAGAGTTCCCTCCTTTTTGTAATTGAGTGAATGAATCATTTTTTTATCAGCAACTTTTTTATACCCTTCACAATAGGTGGAAAATAGTATATATAGGTTTGACATTCCGTGTAAGATTTTTATAATAATAAAAATAAATATGAATGTATATATTCTGGAATCTTACACGAGTACATAGAGAATTTGATTGAATGATGTCCGTCTGTGTTCGGGTTGAAATAAACTTCTCTAAGGCACCAGAAGAGATAAGCCAACACAATCTGCCAGGCCTTGTTTCGAAAAACTAGCTAATGCAATGCAGTGACATCACACCATTCCATTCGAGGCTGTGGGTAAAACACCACGCCCACCTATATTTGTTCACGGTTTTTCTCGGTTGTAATGATTCTCTTTTGCTTTCTTTTTTTGTTAAAAAATATTAGACTGCTACCAGTAGATTGCATGGAGTGTATACAGATCTCTGGGGATCATAAACCCCTAAGAGGGGCTATTTTTATTTGTTTTTGGGTTGGTAGAATATTTCCGTTTTGATTAGTATTAAACGCCTTTATAGAAAGCAATACATATAGAGGTAGCCACATAGAGGTAGCCCACAGCGTCAATGGTCAGACTAAAGTACATTGGGGGTTCATAACAATTTGCTTTAGTCTGACCATTTTAAGGCATTATAGATTGCTGAAAGGTCCTAATTTGAAAAAAATCGATAAAATTGCGACGAAAAATTTTCGATAAAACTGTTACAAAAAAATTTCCAAAAAATTTTTTTTTCGATAAAATTTAAAAAAAAATTTTCGATATAATTTAAAAAAAAAAAATTCGATAAAATTTTACAAATAATTTTAGATAAAATTTTTACATAAACTTTGCGATAAACTTTTTACAAAACATTTTCGATAAAATGTTTACAAATAAAAATTGTCTATATCTTCGTATTATACTAGCTGTGCCCGCCACGTTGTGGACGCTCTGCAAAATTTTCCTCGATTTTGCTTTAGAAGTATTCCACGCCAATTTTAAGACTCTTACTTCTATTGCGCTTCTTTTTAAAATTCTAAAATTTTAAAAATTATTGTAAAGTTCTGTAAGAGGTGTTTAAAATATACCAATAACAATGTAATTCCACAAAGTAAAAATACTAACCAAATACACATTTTATTCAATTAGTGCCATCTGTTGCGCAATTTTGTTTAAAATATCCCACTTTCGAAAATAAAAAGTGAGCAACCGTGTTTAAAATATCCCAGTTTTAACACGTCCACTGTCTACAGCCCATATATGGGCTATGAACGGAAAGCACCAGCAGTCCACTGCCCATATGTGGGCTGTTTACCCATACAAATTTAAAGAGCTTTAAAATTGTGGACGTTAAGAGAACATCGTTTATTTGACTTGGACTTCACAGAACAGACCATAAAAAACAAAATATGTGCTGGGACATGGAGGAAATCTCGTTAGCTTCAAAATCACTCTCTTCTAATATTCTTCTTAATTCTTCGTTCGTATATTTCGCTTTTCGAATCATTATGGCTTAAAGTCTAATTAATAGTGTTTTATTTTGTCTTGATGAATAACGCTGTCTGTAAAAAAAAGAAAATCGCTACAGAAAATGTATTATAAAAGCTAAAAATATTCGCAGCTCACATGTGGCCTGTGGACTCTGAAGACGATTTATAGAAGATTTTGTTCATGGAGTCCACAGCCCATATGTGGGCTATTAACAAAAACACTCTTTTAGCTATTTATATACATTTTAAAAGATGTAGATATTTATATTTATTGAGGCTTATCCGAAATACACCGATTATGCAAAAAAAAAAATCGGACGTGTGGGGCACTCCCCAGTTTTACCTTGGACAGTGAACGTGTTAAACCGAAAATTTCAATACCTTTTTCTCCACTTTCTCCTGAAAAAAAAAATATCCTATATTGGAATCAGGATGCTAAAGTACCTCCTCAAAAAATTTTGTTAAAATACACCCAGCAGTTTTTACGTGATGCGAACGCAAAGAAAAGAAGACAGACAGACGCACAGAAAGATAGGCAAACGGAAATGAGTTACTATTTTATTATATGTATAGATTCGTAATAATAAAGTTAAAAATCATAAAAGTAAAAACCGAATGTATGTTATTGTAAAAGTGGGAAAAATAACAGAGTAAGAGAATATTTAACATTATAATGGTGAAGGGTATTTAAGATTCGGCATGGCCGAATATAGCACTCTTACTTGTTTTTATTTTTGTATTAAGGTTCTAAAACTAATACAATAAGATAAGGCCATTGGAAAACGTAGAATATTATAGTTGTACAGCGTAATTTATTAACGAAAAATTCTAAGATAATTCTGTGGGTTGCTGCTGACTTTTTTTATTTCATGAATTTATTAAAAAATCATAATTTAGTAACTCTACTATTAAAAAACAACGTATTTGAAGGAAGCCTGTAAATATGAAAAAAAGTTTTAAAAGTAAGGGAAATTTTTATAAAAATATTTATATTTAATATGAAAGTAAAATTAGTTTTTTAATTAATCCTTATTGTTTCGCTTTGGGAGGTATAGATTATAATTTTAAACCTACGCAGAAAAAAATATTTTCACCAATTGAAGATTTTAATTGGTTTCAGATTAATATTTAATTAAATAATTAATGGATTCAATTAGTTGTTTAATAAGGAACTTTTTTTTATTATATAAACAAATCATACATGAGACTAATTAATTATATTGAGTAATTAATTGGCAATTTCATTAGCATTGAATTGTAAGTAATGCTAACAAAATTTTTTTCATTACCATTGTTTTCACTAATGGTAATGCTTTTTAATGAAAAGGTTTCATTAGTAATTAATTAAAACGCAAAATCATTACCATTGACCAATGATTAAATAATAAAAAAGCATTATCATTATTGGCCACGTTTGCGATCAACTTTTTTCAGTGAAAAAATGCGGAAAATTTTATATTTATTTGATGTTTTCAAAGAATTCCCACCTTCATTTCCAATTTATATGATTTTTTTCCTATAAAAAAAAAAAAAAAAAAATCAGAAAAAAATAAAAATAATTTCGGAAAAATTAATTTCAATGACAAATTTTTAACCCGTTGGTGAATGATTTTTTATTTATTTGTTTCCTTCCATAACACCAAATTGTACGAGTAGTATAAATTTCAAAAACTAGCGTGAATGCAATAGTAGTAAAGACCTACACGGACTTAGTTGTGTATTTATCAAAAAATTCATATAAAAGTAGTAAAGTCACTATCTGCGGGGAACAACGAAATCCTTGATAACTTATTGGCATCCTAGAGTTTTTCGTCTTACTCGTTCTTAAATAAATGTTAAAATATTGTAAATTTCTTGTATTCTGTTGTTCATGCGCCGTTTTACCTCAATTTCTATAGATCATATGGACTATTGCCACTTGTATTGAGTTTATTTCATTTGCAAATTTTTAACTTTTTTGATTTTTCAATAAAAGTATTAGTTGATTATTGCATTATCTGCACCATTTTTATGAGTTTTGTAACTTCATCCGACTAGAAATGGGTTAATGTTTGTTTGTTTGTTTACTTTATTTGTAGTTATTAAAACCTACTGCGATCATAAATTTGTGTTTTATATAAACAATGATTTTTTCATCAATTATAATTAGTAATCATACGATTTCATTACATTTCCATTAGAATTGGTAAAAACAATTGTAATTAAAAATAAATCAGTAGCATTAAATGGTAGTTAACTTTTTTTTCATTGTAACTACTTCAAATAATGCCAATGAAAAAGTCCCAAGCATGAAACAAATATATATTTGAATCAATTAAAAAATTAATTGAACTAATTAAAATATTTGAATGGTGCAACAAATTTTTTCTGTTTTTAGCTGCTTGGAAAAAAATTCTAGTATTTTCATTTTACTATTCCATTTATTAAATTTTTTTAACCATACAAATCAATCACTCTAATGTATGCGATAAAATCTCCGCCCCTTATAGTAATTATTGTTCTATTTTCATATTGCAATAATTTCTAAAATATTTTTTTTCTAATTTGCAAATGGATTTATCTAGTTTTTTATAGTACAAGTATTTCACATTAATTAAAGGTAATATTAATTAAGATAAAATTATTTGCAATTACTAAAGAGTATAATCGCTATAAATTGTTCAGATTTATTATCATTTTTATTTTTCTCTCAACAAAAATAACTATAAATTTTCTCTTTGAATGCGTGCAATATGTATAATTTCACTTTTTTCTATAAATTTCTATTTTAGATTTTTCTTCAACAATGCAAAACAACAATTTCTGAATAATAACGACTGATTGGAGCTAACCATAGCTAAACGTAGGAACGAAACGAGCGCATGGCTGGCTAATGAACTACAGGCGAATATAAAAATCTAATAAAAAAGCTAATGAAAAGTATCGTATACGATGATTAAAATTGGCAAAAACCATAACACTGATTCATACACTTAACTGTACACAGCTGCGAAAGAAAAGGAGAGCATGAGTAACAATTTATATGTTAATATACATATAACGGTAATAACAACAACGGCATAATCAAAAAAGTATTAAAAAGCAAAGTTGTTACATTGTTGGCTGATTCGTGCAATAGGCTCTGTATGCTCTATGAGAAGGGCTATAGTAACACAAACATTTATCCTTTAATACTCTTATATATACACAGGAATAACATAATTATTCGTATGTATATACATATAAATTAATACACACGCATATACAAATGTGGATTATGCACTTACAAACAAACCTGCAATCTACTCAGATATACAACAATAGACTGATATGCCATGGCCCGAAACAAACTTATCAACACAAAAACAAAATCAACAGCTGCAACAGCAGCAGCAGCAGAAGTAGCAACAGCATCATCAGTTGTATTAGCGGAAACAGCAGCAATAGTAACAACGCAAATATCCATGAAAGCGAATGGTTTAGAACCAAATCTAGAAGAGTATACGCAAGCACGTTTACATCAAAACAACAACCATTTACATCAATATTACGAACATCATCACTATCATCATTATCGTCCAATATTATCTCAAGAAGCGGAAGAACACGAACAAATGCAATGCATACTGGGAAATTGCCTTCAAAACATAGTAGCAACTCCTGCCGAGTATTGTTTACGAGGCGATAATACCGCTCAAAGTATAACGCTCGCTTTTAAAGTGCGAAGAAAACCAAAACATTTCACCAACATTCCTCGGACGTCTCTCAATTTACCTCTATTCGACACACTGAAACGATTTCGCAGCATACCCCTAATACAGTTACTCTGGCTGCTGTGCTGTCTCAGCAATATATTCCACAAATCAATGGCCGAGTGCCCCAGTGTTTGTGAGTGCAAGTGGAAGAGTGGCAAGGAGTCTGTTTTGTGCCTTAATGCTAATTTAACACATATCCCGGCACCTTTAGATGCTGGTACCCAAGCTTTGGATTTGACTGGCAATGAAATTGCCACCATACCCGATGACACGTTCGCCGAAGTCAATTTGTTAAATTTGCAAAAAGTCTATTTGGCTAAATGTCGTCTGAGACTAATAGAACGTTATGCCTTTCGGGGCCTTATCAACTTGGTAGAGTTGGATCTAAGCTACAATGCTTTGGCTCATATACCATCAGATGCTTTGGAGAGCGTTACCGAGCTGAGAGAGTTGAAAATGAATGGTAATCCTATAATGATAGTGGGCAATGATGCCTTCAAAAGAATGCAGCATTTGGTGAGACTGGAACTGAGTGATTGTCGTGTGGAGAGAGTAGAAGTCAAGGCCTTTGCCGGTCTCGAGTCTAGTTTAGAATACTTAAAGTTAGACGGCAACAAATTGTCGGAAGTGAGATCGGGTACAATAACTTCACTCTCGAATCTACATGGTATTACATTGTCGCGCAACCAATGGAATTGTTCTTGTGCTTTGCGACCGCTTAGATCTTGGATGTTAACAGAGAACATACCCTGTGGTATACCGCCAGTGTGTCAAAATCCTCCTAGACTGGCGGGCAAGACTTGGGATAAAATTGATTTGGATGATTTTGCTTGTGTGCCACAAATCATAGCCACTGACACCACAGCCCATGGGGTAGAAGGCAGAAATATTACCATGAGTTGTTACGTAGAAGGAGTACCAGAACCTTCCGTAAAATGGCTGGTGAAAAATCGTGTCATTGCCAATCTGACCGCTACTAATGGTGATAGCCCCTCCAATAGTCCTAGAACGGCAGCTGCCATCCAAGGTCGCAAAACATATGTCGTGAATATGCTAAGAAATGCCTCCAATCTTACCATACTCACGGCCGACATGCAAGATGCTGGCATTTATACATGTGCGGCTGAAAATAAGGCCGGAAAAGTTGAAGCTTCCGTTACACTGGCTGTATCAAGAAAACCCCCAGAGGGACCTTTGGGCTTTAAAATTATTCTGCTGTGCATATTCATTGCACTGCTTTTTGTTGCCGGCTCATCCTTTGCTGCAATATGCTTTTGTTCGTTGCGAAGAAAAAGGAAAATGCGTTTGTGGAATACAATGCCGCAGGGTCGTACAGAAAGTTATGAAAAAATCGAAATGACATCACGTATGGCAGGCGGTGGTGGCATCAGTGGCAGCGGCAATGGTGGGGCCAACATTATTGGTGGCTCGACAATCAAACCAGATTTGGGTGGCAAAACTGGCAGACAGGAAACAAGCAAAAATGGAAATACACAGGGCGGCCAAATATTTCATGACAATGAAAATGGCTATTTGTGTTCGGCCACTACGCCATTGAATTGTGGCTCTGATGACGGCGGTGATACCGGTGGAGCAATTATCAATCCCAGTGGTGGTGGTAGTGCCAAACGTAATGGTGATTATCGCAACATACCCACACACTGTGATGATGACGATAATGATCATATGCAGCATTCACAGCATCATAAAGGCTTTGGTGGCAGTAGTCACAATACATATCCACGTAGTCTATTGTTAGCTTCCACCGCAACACACAATGGCACACTTACAACTACAACAACATCTTTAACGGCAGCGAGATGGAAAACGGGTCCAGCATTTCAATCATCAACACCTCAGGATACAGCAGTGCATTTAGATGGTGTTACACAAACGAGTGGTTTGAAGGACGACACAGATTTGCATATACCTCGTCTTATTGATATTGGGTAGGTATGATTTACTATTTCATGTAGATTTCAAAGTTTTACATCCAATAACTCCCCCTCACCCTTTTTACCTAAACCACCCTGTTACTTATTAATAATCACTAACTGGCAAATATCACAGTGGTACAAAGAAATATTGTTTTTTTGTTTTTATTTTTGGTTTCATGTGATTTTAGTTGACAAGTTGAATTTTAAGTGCAGTCACTGTTTGGCAAATATCCTTTGGGGTATTTATTTTGGCTTGGATTTTAGCATTCAAAACGATATCTTCGTTATGTGATGGATCTTATTTGTTAAAGCACATTTTCTTAAATTGCACTCACATACTGTTTAACACTCATATGGATAACTATAGTAAAAACAAAACTCTTTATTATTCATCTTGTTTGTTCACACTTGAGACTTTGAGCAACTAAGTGGCTTCTTATATATTTTTAGTATTTTTTTACTTTTCATCTAACAAAGACTGCTTCAACACAAAGTAATCTTTGGCGGCATGTTTAAAGAGTAGAAATGCCACTAGTTCAAGCTCATAGTATGATAGTTTTAATTATTCCTTCATTGTGGTCCTGTTTTCTTCGTCTTGATTTTCTTCTTAGAGAACTTGTACTGCAGAAACTAAAGACGCGGATGATATTGCGGTGGCAGTATCGGGAAAATGCCTGGATACACTTGCGCATTCATGCCACCAAGAAGACGTGATTAAAGTTTATGCAGAAGGATCTAAAACAGACAATGGAGTAATGGAGAAGTCTTCAACCATGGATTTCAAATTAAGATGAAACTTAGGCTACTAAACCAATGAATTTCTCTTTTCATGCCGAGATTTCAGTCATAAAAAAGCGGAAAACTGGCTGAGGTACCACTACCATAGGATATCTGGCAAATAAATCAAGATTTGTATCGACACGAAAGCCGCGATAAACACTTTATCGGGCGTCTACATAACCTCTAGGTTGGTTCGCTAATGCCGGACATCTCTAGATGAGATGGCAAGAGCAGATGATTAAATGAGGTCACCTGCATGATTTCGAGGCTTCTATGGCCTCAGTATGATTAAAAGAAGACTGAAAACCTACTGAGAACCCCTCGGTAGGAATGCAGTGGTGGCTGTGCTGATAAGGAAATGATTCATTGTTGTCCACGCAAGTCTTTTATGTAATCTTTTATGTAATGACTTCTGTATAAGTTGTCAGGACGAGAAGGGCGGAGAGACGGTGAAGCATCTCCTCTATTATTGCCCAGTCTTATCTACTGAAAGAGCGGAGCTTTTTGTCAGTCTGAGGCTGCAAGACCTTGTAGACCTATCGGGCTGAGATATTAACAGTTTAAGCTAATTTATCTGGATTTTCACTAGACCAAACGTGGAAACGCTGGAAATCCTAACCTTCTAATTCTAGAACAATCAAGGTATCATTACATTATGGATTTGTTTAATAGAAAGTCAAGAGCATATTGTATTTTAATATATTTTTTTTTAATATAATTCTACGATAATTGCGCTGCCTACTACAGCGGACATGTTTGTGCGGATTCTCTAGTATTTGTGCTAATTTAGGGTACCAGTGCTGACTGCCATAAATAGAGAGTGTTAGGAAATTAGTCAAAAAATGTCTTATGCAGAAATTGAATTGCTTCCTGGATACATCTTGTTAAAACTATTTATCGGCCTTATTAACATTGTCTACTTTGAGCAATATAAACCCTCTTATAAAAGAAAATCTCTTTTATTGAGCAAATTTATTCTAGCAGCGTTTTTTAAGAAATAAGAAGCAATGAAGGGTTCAACCAAAATCCGCAACGTTGAAAATGCATTTATTTTTCAGCAATCATATATAGATTTTAGGAATCTGTGATTTCATCATCGTTTATATTGATTTAGATCGAAAAATTGGCCATTGATATTTATTAATGTTGAAATATTATACTCTTGCATACACAGAGAAAATATTTTCACTAATTAAAGGTTTTAATTGGTTTCAGATTAAAATTTAATTTTATAATTAATTGATTCAAAGTTTTGCTAATTTGGATTTTTTTCGTTTTAAAATAATATATATTTGAATCAATTAAAAAATTAATTGAACTTTAATTTAAAACAAATTAAAACCTGTAATAGGTGCAAATTTTTTTTTTTTGTTAAATCAAATCTTGTTTCACATTGTTAGTAGTAATAGTAATAGGCCCTAAGTACTCAAAGGATATTTTATAGATCATATTCTATGCTACTGATAAAACCAATAATTTTATACGGTAAGACATCCTTCATATCCCTTGGAGACAGTAGAAAGCCTTATAGGAATTTTGTTCTTCAAGACAGAACACGCACAAAGTACGTTTTCCGAAGTCTTAAGGTGCAGCTTACAGTATCTGTAAGTTTTTATTTCAGTGTTTCCTAAATTGAAATGGTGGTAACGACCACCAGAATGTCCGATATATCATCCCTAAGTAGTTTAGGTCATTGTTATTGAGTGATAGTAGCCTTTGGGATGTACACTGAGATAATGATAAAACGTTTTGATTATCTGAGTGCTGTTATAGTTTCCCAATAGCAAGAGGACTCTACTTCGGTCCAGGAATCAGTTTTTTCCTTAGCATAACCATTGGATATGCCAAAGAAAGTTTTTTGTTCTATCTACATCGGGCTTCTTCGTTGGCTAGGCAGTCTGCCCGATCATTGCCCTAATGACAGGGAACCCAACATTGTATTAACCTATTGTGATAACCGGGTTTATTTAGAGATGTCGCACAATCCATGACTACCCACAACCTTAGTAAAGGACTTGGTTGTCCAACTTGTTTCTTAAATAGAGGGAATATTGATCTTTCCAATTAAGCGAATCGCTTGTTCCTGTTCTGGTGTGTTTGTTTGTTTGTTTGTTTGTTTGTTTGTTTTTTTATGAACATTTATCTTCAAATCATTATAAATAAAACAAAATCCTCTCAGAGAACAATATGTTTAGTTATCTCTAAAGCGAAATTACTCGATTGCATGTTGCAAGATGTTGGCCTTCTATTGTTTTCCTTGCTCCTTATAATTCTGTTTAAACTGATAAATAAGGAGAATTGCTCTTATTGCTATTCAATGTTCGAAAAAAAATACTATAAAACTTATTGTCGGAGGAGCCAATGCCACCCCCTTAGGCTTTTTGTGGCCCATACCTCCATAACATTTTTAAATTCATCTACATATACGAAAATATTTTAGGTATGGTTTTTGCCACCTTGACGATTAATCATTATCTATTTTATTTAAAAATTTTTACTGACTTTCTGTACACTTAGAGTTAATAAAATGATATTTTTGATCTTAAATCGTCCAAAAACATATTTTACGTACCACTGTGTCCTTAGTTTAAATAGTTTATTTATTGCACATGTTGTTTTTGTTTCTCTTGTTGTTGTTGTTATTTTAGTTTTTCTTTTTCACAGTATTTTTTGTGTTTTTGTAGATTACTCGAAAAATCATGGTACTACTAATCACTATCACAATCACTAAATCCAAGGGGTATGTGTCAAGTCTGTCACACTGTTCTAATCGAATGAAAGAAAGTAAGAAAGAAAAAAAGAAATAATGAAAATAAACATTCAGTTTGTTTTGTAGAACGTTCGTCTGTTGTTCCTTCGTTCACATAGAGACACACACATTGAGAGTGTCTTTCGATAGAAAGAAGAACATGAAGAAAGAAAAAATTAAAGAAGAGTCGTATGTAAGTTGCCTTTTTGTTGTGTTTTTTTTTTTCTACTTCATCTACTGTTTTGTTTTGATTTATTTTCTTTGCTTTGCTAAATGTGTATATTTTTTCACTGTTTGTGCAATGTGTCTGTGTGTTTATGTTGTCTTTATAACGATAAATGTATGTCTGTCTGTCCTGTTATTTTTTTTATTTTATTCAAACAAAAACACCAACTTTTTTCACAGTATACTCGTATTATGAACACTATAAATGTCGTTTATTGTGGCTGTCTGTGCTTCAAATTGTATAGTTGCTACTCCTTTTGTCCAAATTTTAGCGCAGCGTAGGAAAGATTTACTAATGAGAACAAACATGTTTTCTTTGGGGAATCCCACCACCATGACCTTATTACTTTCGGGGTATATAGCGTCCCGGTCCCAGAGGCTTGCAGTTAAAAGGCTTAGAGGTCTTACTGGTGGTTGAATACTAATATTGCGAAAATATGTTGCCCGAAAGCACCCTTGTGGAGTACCTAGGTTCTGTGTTTGAACGCAAATCGAACGTAAATTGGTGTAGTGAGTCCCATATGCTACTTTTACAACATATTGGGTCTATATGCCCAAAAGAGGCCTGGTGGTCGCATTTTTTTAGTACTTAACTCTTAAACATATAACGAACATTCAATGTTTTTTTTTTTTTTTTCTTTGAAAGAGAAGTAACCTCTGGTTATAAATGTCTATACTAATTGTGTGAAGTCCCTTGAAAAGGTATAAGAGGAAATAACACAGATGGTTAGAGTGATAGTAAAGGTTCACTTATGGCATCACTGCAATTGCAAGTTATGATTATTTTTTAAACAGTGTTGCAGCGCCTCTGGTGTTATTTATAATATTTATTTACTGCGTCGGCGATTTCGTGCTATGTGGTAATAACGGCGAAGGAGGGCGCTTTGCATATGCATTATTATAAAGAGAATTAATACGTCTCAGAAAGATTAATGTTGCCACGGCTGAGTATTGAACTCGTGAGCTAACCACTTGAGCTTCAGCATTCTCAATGTTGGCGAACATTCTATAAATATTGGCAAAGCCAATCCCTAAAAAATCCCGTTATATTCTATATTCATGTTAAAATCATGTTTACTATGAGACCACCAGCATTCCATCTATTGAGCAGGCTCCACCAAGAAGGAGAAATTGTAGCATTCCATTCGGAAGGATGCTGCCATTATCTATACCACTTCGGAGAAAGTAAGGCTCAGAATTGATTGTTTTTGCGGACGATAAAGACTTTTCTTAATTTATGTTGAGCTTTCCCAGCACTGCATGTTAAATGAGTTATTAACGATGGAATCACATCAAACAAATTCAAGAACATTTATGGGTTACCAGAAGGCTCGGTTCTTTTCTACTTCTATTTCTTATTTTTCTAAATGAATGTAAAGTTTAAAGAGTAAATATTCCAATCCAATATATTTTTGTATGACAGCAGCGTGTTCTAATCGTGCTGCCCAAGTCTGTAGATGATCGGCGCCATTCGGCGAAGTAAGAATCACATGCTTAATCACGATATTTTGAACATTTTTGATGGGGGTCGTGCAAACGAGTTTGGTTTTATAGCTTGTTGCATTGTATACTTATAAATTGACGGACACTGCTTGATCTGTTAGTCATAGGCATTAAAGATTCGAATATTCTTTATTTTCTTGGCATACAAATTCTATATAAAATTGGAAAGAAATATTCAAGATTGTGAAGTTTTTGAAGAAGAGGCATAATTCGGGATACTTGTCTCAACCTGATCTGTATACACTAAGGAACTGTATTGACTCTCTGAGGAATCAGCTGAATTTGTACAATGTGTTACTGTTTTATCGTTACTACAACGAAATGTGTTGTAATAAAAAACAGAGAATTCGGTCGTTTTTGCGTATATTATCTTTATTCATTTTCAGTTCAGGAAGATTCCTTTTCCTGCCATATTTCCAAGTTCAAGCACAATGCATTGCTTGAGGGTCACCCACCCTCAAGGTAATTAGGACCGATAAGGTAATTAAGAGCTCTCAACATTTACTATAAGCTTTAGTAAAATTTTAATATTTTTTAAACCTTCCTAATTTATTTGAGTTATAATTTATCTATACTCATACATCTCTACGAACATATAATACAACAGTAACTTTTTTCCTGTCTGTCTGTAGTTCTACCTGTCTGTCTTCTATCTGTGTTGGCATCACATAAAAACTATTGGGTTAATTTTAATAAAATTTTGTGAGGAGGTACCTTAGTATCCTGATTAATAGGATACCCTTTTTCCGTAAATATATCTTAATTCCAAGAGAAAATGGAGAAAAACCAATTTTACCGATATGCCCCTTTTATTTTTGTGCAACGGGATATTTTTAGCAGGGATGAGACCCCTTAAATGAAGTAAATACATAAACCATAACAGAAGCATTAAAAAAGTAAGGATCTTTGGCGTGGATTGCTTGTAAAGCAAAATCGAAGGATGCTGGCGAAGTGCGGACACAGCTAGTATTTAGTAAAATTGTAAAAATTAATTAACAAGCTAGAAATCAATTACACTTTTTCTCATAAATGAACTCTTCGACTGAGCGATGCTCGATAATGGCTGAGTTTGAATTGGTTTGCTTCTAAATTAATTGATTTAGTGAGATGAAAAACTTCTAAAGGGATTCGTGTAAGCTACTCTTGGTATGGTGCTTTTTTTTTGCTTTTATCATTTTATTTATGCTGCCTCTAGTATACGATAAAGTGATATCCTATAGAAAGACAACACCAACTTAAAATAAATTTTTGTAGTTTTGTCACGGTAGAATCGTCCGGTTGAATTTAGGAGCCTTTAATACTTATTTACTATCTATCGTATTGGAGGAACTGCTGCTTTCTCCCCTCTTCATTTTGGAACCATCTACAGAAGTCATTAAAGCTCAGTTTTATATAAATTGCATGAATTCCTGTATTCCTGTACGCCTTCTGAACACCTATTACAATGAGTTAGTCTAGTGAATTTCACCTTCCTTTACATTCTTCTAAGTAAAGGAGTAATTGAGATATTGAGATTATGCCACTCCACTGGTCTATGGCTATTACCGTTATTTCTTATTTGGCAGTGGTATCCGCAGTACAGTGAAATCAATTTTACATTACAAAAGTTTAGTTTATAAATTTATTTTAGAACTAGCTGCGCCCACACACGTTGTGTATGTCCTGACATTATTTTGTTCGATTTTGCTTTGAAAGTAATCCACACCAAATTTGTAGACTCTTACGAATTTACTTTATATTAAGGTACCCATCCCTGGATAAAATTCTAAAATTTATATAAAATTAAAAAAAATATTGTAAAGCTGTGTAAAAGGTGTTTAAAATATTTTAATAAATAAGTATGTAATTCCACAAAGTAAAAATACAAATCCAATACAAATTTTATTTAATTGTCTATTTGAAAGTAAGTAATTTATATTTTGTCATTCATTTAAAACAGCGCCATCTGTTGCGCAACCGTGTTAAATATATCTCCCTTTCAATTCATATTTTGTCATTATTTGAAAACAGCGCCATCTATTGCGCAACCGTGTGTAGAATATCCCGCTGATGCCTTACACTATGCAGTACTTTTAAATCCGTAAAAAAAATCAGGTACTTTCACTGCTTTTTCTCCACTTTCTCTTGGAAATAAGAAAATTTTCGGGATCAAGAGTATCCTATATTGGAACCAGGATTCTAAGGTACCTCCTCACAAAATTTTGTTAAAATCCATTCAGTAGTTTTTACGTGATACGAACACAAAAAAGAAAGAAAGACAGACAGGAAATGAGTTACTATTTTATTGTATGTATAGATTTATATAGATTAAAATTGAAGGTCCAAATAAAAATGCCATTGCCTAGAGAATTGTCTTAAGAAAAAAGATTTCGTTTGCCGCAGTAATAAGCAAAAGCGTAATACCTTCTGCCACCTTTATGCCCGATAAACGGCCTCAAGCAAAAATTCAACAAAACGATACATCATTATTGAAACATGGTTAAGTGGGTAGGTATATGTGTAATATTTTCTATAAAGGATGTGTAAACATGTAAATATGTGTATTTTTGTTTTGTTTTTTTTTTTTTTTGGAGGGAGAGAGAAAGTGTTTGAGTAATAATGCATGCGATTCTTCTTTGTTTTAATGTCTGATTGTTGTCGTCATCTCCTACATATCACTTCTAACTGCAATAACAATAACAACAGCGTCAAAAGCAACACTACCACTAAAACAACAAACAACACCATAAATACTTGTTGTATAGTTTTTTGCCCTTGTTGAGATTATTATGGCTTATACTTGACACTTTTTGTTGTATATGTTTTAGTTATACTCGTATATGTATGTGTGTGAGTGTGTGTATATGTATGTGTTTAAGTATATCTCTATCTTCTGTTTTCGCCTGCCGCTTTTCATTCTCCTGCTCTTTTGTTGCACTACCAACAACTACTTGAGTTGTTTTTAGACTAGAGCTACATTTCGAGAGTTTATGCTTTACTTTTTTAACAAAAAGGTAAAATGTTGCACCAAAAAAAAAACAGAAAAAGAAGAAGAAAAAGAAAAAGAAAAATAAAATATGAAACCGGAAAACCGGAACAAGTGTTAGAAGAGTTTAAATTAAAAAAATGTATAAAACTAAAGCTGAAACAACACACTGTGCTAATGATGTGCAAAATACTAGTAAAAGTTTCAGTTCGTCTTCTGCTTTATATTTCGAGGGTTTTTATTGTTTTTCTTAATAAAACAGTATAACTGTATATATAAGACTGGCAGGTTTCAAAGATTTTAGATTTTATTTCTGTTTAGAAAAGAAAAGAGAAAAAAAAAAACGAACAAAAAATTTATTCGAGAATTTTTTTCAGAGCAATTTAACGAAAAAGTTTCTTGTAGTAATACGTACAAATATTTATACACATTTATCTTTCCAAGCGCTGTAGTCCTTCCTGTACACATACAGCCTTCCATGCATTTATTCATCCATCATGAGTCTTGAATTTTAGTTTTACAAAATTCAACACTAATATTTTTTAGTGTCCTGTGTCTTCCTTAAGCTGCACACATTTATTTCCACTTTAAAAATATTTTCTTTCATTTCCTTTCACTCTTTGCCAAAAACAATTTATTTTAAAGGATTTTGTTAATGGTTTTTTGTTTTTTTTCGTCGGTTTTCTGGTTTTGTGTAGTGCGTATTCATTTGAAAGTAGATGAATTTGTTCCATTCCTTCCTGCTGGAGTGCGGTAAACAGAAACTTTGCTAATTTGTTTAATCCATTTAATTTATGTGCTCCAGTTTTGCTTTATGTACATGTCAGACAGATACTTTACAATTTTATCTTCTATTTCTTGCAAAGTTTTTGGTATCGCTAGGCATGTAGATGAGTTGATAATTTGACACTATCAAGCTTCATAAATTTGTTTTATGGAATAGAATATAAATTTTTCAGTAACACAAATCGCGTAAAAGCTAGAAAAGGGATAATAAGAATTTTTTGTTGTTATCCTTTTTTCAATGGTTATAGATGAAATCTAAATAGTTATTGCAGAAAAAATTAATTAAAATTCGGATATCAGTTTTAATGGTGGGACAAGAAGGGGTAAACGAAAAGTCTAAACCTTAGGACAGTTGGTAAATTCCATTGGCCTTATGTAAATGTCTATTTGAAGACCACATTTTCATATAAAATTTGAAGTAAAATAGACTTGTAGTAAACTTTTTTTGGAGGCTTCAAATTTCCGTTGTTCTTTTTTGTGCAAATTTTTCAGTTTTTTTGGGGTGATTATTCATTTGGTAATTTTTTATTTTGGTTTTAAGGCGATTTTTCATATGGTAATTTTACATGCATACTTTTTTTATAAGGGCACATATCTTTATGAAATTATTTCAACGCTAATTACACCGTCTAACAAAGACTTTGTCCTAGTGACCTTGTTGAGTGATCATAGACGTATTATTCTTGCTGATTCCGAGTCTGTAGTAGTTACTTTGGGACAGCTGCAAGCTGTATATAGAATCAGCGATACGACCAGACTCCACTCAGAAAATTTATCAGCGCCCGAAACACTGGACCAGCAAATATTCAGAAAGTAATCAAGAATGCGACAATGAAGCATTCATAAACTCGAAGGAAAATATTTCACACCTAGTATATCTGATGAAACTTATGTCTTTTAAAATTCAAGATATTGTGCGTAATTTAAATTTACCCAAAAAGCAAAGTGAAATCTTACAATAACGATTAAAGGGTAGGAAATTGGTAGATCCATTACAAAAATTTCTATGTTTTGGTCACGCCGTGACGAATTTACATTATTTTTTTCACAAAGGCAACGTTATTTTTTGCAATAGTGACCCCTTAGTGGATCCAAAAATATTCTTTTGCCACCTCTATATGTTAAACTAGCTGTGCCCGCCAATTCGAGGGCGTCCTGATAATATTTTGCTCGATTTTGCTTTGAAAGTATTCCACACTAATTGTAAGACTTTTACTTTAATAGTGCTTCAGTGATGGTTTATGTATTTACTTTATATAAAGGTACCCATCCCTGGATGAAATTATAAAAATTATAAAAAATTCTAAAATTCTAAAAATTATTGTAAAACTCGGTAAAAAGGTGCGCAACAGTGTTCAAAATATCCCAATTCTTGAAATATCCCACTGTCAATAATAAAACCGAAAATTTCGAGTTAAACTTATTATTTGTTGGCGCCCTTTCATTGCTTATTTGTTTTCAAAAGGTTGTAGGATCGTCAGATTTCGCTCGAAACAGCGTCTTTAAAAAGAATTATTCATTGATATAAATATTGGAAGAAACTCACTTTTAATATAAAAACAATGAACAGGCTCAAATTCTGGCAAAGAATTTTGGTTCTATTAGGTCCAGCAAATATTTATTATTTGACTAATTTGTAGCTTATTTCAACTTTCCGCCTGAGGTATGATGTCGTAGTAATCTCTGCCTTTCTAACTAATTGTTAACCGAGGTATAAGAGAAAAAATAGTCCTCAAGACTTGCCTGAAGCATAAGGCGGGAACCTTTCTTTGTCAGTATAGCACAAAGATACCACGGGACCCATTAGGGCCAGACATAATAATGTGAAGGCGCGTTCGTGGAGTAGCGTGTTAACGAGTACAGCAATACAAGCCGCCAATTAAGCGGAACAGCAAGGAGTATGTTTATGAAAAATAGTATGTTTTTACGCACGTTTAAAGTGGCAAAATGGAAAAAATTTATTTCATTCCTTCACTATAATTCTTTCACCCTCTTGGCCACTTGCAGCACGTAATCTCTGTGGTTTTCCACTAGTAACTCTAAGAGTTGCGTACAGTATAGTAACTTAGAATTTTTATTAGAAATAGTTTAGGTAAGGGTAGCATTCAGGAGTTATATTAAACAAATTAGAGCATGTATTATTATTCGTTAACATGGATATATCTCTGGCTTCATTTAATTGCCACGAAAACTGCGCTTATAAAATCATCATTGTAAATCCGATCTGAACTAGAATCTTGCAATAAATACAAATAATTAAAGATCTCAAAGAATTTTATGATTACCACTCAACTGAAATATCAAACAAAGTGTTTTAGAATTTTCATACTCCTTTTGTTTCTTTTAAAAATATAAGCAATTGAGTCTAAAAAAGCTTCAACTTTACATCTTTACATGCAATATCCTCTAAGGCTTTCAACACGTTACATTAAATACATTATTTTGTCATTTAAAGCTTGGCCTTTTATGTAAATCTTATATTTTCATATGCTTCAACTCCTCTCTGTGAGGAAATACCATGATTTTTTTGCACTTTTGTTTAAAAGATATTAAATGTTTGCATGTTTTCCTTTTCCTTTCATCAACATACTAAACTCCTCGAATTTTCTTAAATTTTATTTCAGATCTGCTACCGATTCAGCGTCTACCTCAATATCCAGTAAAGTTGATGCTGCTTCACGCCAAGGTTCTGCTTACAATCATATTGCCAATTGGGTGACCACCTCTATAGCAACAACAAAAATAACATCACCCCATAGTAGTATAATAAATAACAATCATCACACTATAGACTACTATAGTCCCAAAGATGAAGTCAACTCTTCCATTTTTAGTGGCAAGGATTCGTCGGACAATGACCTGTTTGATAGTAACTATCCCGATCTCTTAGATATAGCCAAATATGCTGTAGCTCAAGCTACGAGTACAAATCAAACAAACGGAGCACTGTGTACATTGCCCAGAAAGTTAAAAAATACCGGCAAATACTTTAAGAACTCTTCTGATAGTCAGTCACCCTTATTGGCGGATAATTCGAGTAAGTATGGCAGCAGTTCTTTAGGTGATGCTAGTTATCTTAATGAAGTGGCTTTGGGTAGACGCTTCTCGGCCGAATCCTCATATTCAAACTATGGCAGTACGGTAACCTATACTAAGGGCCAGAGATCAAATAGCTTTTTGAACTTGGTGCACAGTTCGAGTAAAAATACTTTAGCGACAACCAACAATAGCAAAGTGACGGTAACAAATGGTTCAGCTAACAGAAGAAATCCCTCATTACCCTCTTCGCCGGTGCACGAGTATCAGCAACATCAACGTTCGTTTAGTTCAGCTGCTACACCCTTACTAGACTTTACCTCTCTAACCAATAGAACGACTGCAACAACTGGACCAGCCGGCACTCCCAGTGGCTTAAGCACTTCAATGCATTGCGGTGGCACTAGCACTACAACACCAGTAACAGCCTATGACTATCATGCTGCCCAACTGGAGCGTTTTCTCGAAGAGTATCGTAATCTGCAAGATCAATTATGTAAAATGAAAGAAACTTGCGATACTATACGCAAAAAGGAGGTACCACTTAGAGTAGGCATGGGTCATTCGGCTCAAGCGGCTGATCCTGTGATGTATAATGCTGCTTTGGTGGCTGCCAGCAGTCCTACCAGTAATCCAAAAATGACTTTAAAATCGAAAACAACATTACCAGGACAACCACCAGATCCTCCGCCATACTGGCTGCATCGCAATGCCATGCTGAAGCGTTTAAATGAACCTCAAAATGACATTTTTAAAAGCTAATGAACCTGTGTACAGTTGCAAATACAATTAAGTCAATTTAATTTACGATCTCAAAAAAGTTGTTGGTTTTAAATTAAGATCAATTATAAGAGAAATTAAAAGTTAATATTAGACACATGAAAAAAAAAATAATCGCTGTAGATATTAATGTGGGAGCGTAAATGAAACAGGGCGATGGAGGTCAATTATATTTGGAACTTTTTTTTTATCTAAGTAATTTATTTATAAATTTAGTTCAATTCCAACAAAATTTCTATAGACATACTTAAGTTTTGTTACGGGAAACTTAAAACATCACTTTTTAAGAAAAGGCTTGTATTCTTTTGTCAAGCACACCCTCTAGGGGCAAGAGACCCATCACATAAGTTGTCAAGTGACAAATTCTTAAGAAATATGAAACGGTTCGAGTTTTAAAACTTGCTATGACAGAGCCTTGACACTGCTACGATACTCTGTGGTCCTAACCTTGAAAATTCTCTATTTTTAACATTTTTAAATTAATTACGTGAAAGACTAGATGATAAATTTATCAGTCACGATTCATCACTCTTTGCATCATCTCTAATCTGACTACACAGTTAAATTTTTTTTCACTAATTAAAAGTTTTATTCAGTTTTAAATTAAAGTTCAATTAATTATTTAATTGATTCAAGTATATATTTGTTTAAAACAAAACAAAAAAATCCTAATTAAACAATTAGTTGAATCGATTAAATATTTAATTAAATTTAAATCTGAAACCAATTAAAATCTTTAATTTGTGAGATTTTTTTCTGTGTAGTCATGGCGTGAGTACGCCATTGGCACAATTGCCCGCAGGATACGTTTGAGCAACAGATGGTGTTGTTGTTTGAAAACAAAACTGTCAAACTAAAACTAACTTTACTTTGTTCTAACAAATTTTGTGAAAATGCTGTTTGAACAAGATCATAACATTGACAACGGTCACGAGATATCTCCTTGCGCGCATATTAAATTAATCAATATTTGAACATATTGTATATGTTTTGAAACTTAACAGATATGCCTCGGTGAATGAGATAATATTGATGAGGGTTAAAGGACACATAGACACAGCTAGGAATGAAGCAGCAGATCAACTAGCCAAACTAGGATCTGCAGTGAATTTTTACGGACCAGTATCACTGGGCAACGGCCTAATGCGAGCGATGTTGATACAATGGCTGAACTACTTGTAGACAGGCTCGAATGGTGCTCAAAGAGCCTCTTGACAAGAATTCCAGCAGGGTGCTTAGATATAATAGAGGTACCTTAATAACCTGGATAACTGCAAGATAACTGCAAGGTAAACTTCAAGTATCATATAGCTAAGATGAAAATCGAAGAAGATGATATTTGCAGACTGGGCCTGGAAGGCGCTGAAAAGGTAGCGCACCTTGTGTATGAATGCCCAGCACTAGCTAGCATAAGATTTAGCTAGCATAGGACCACAGGCAGAAGCTTGTTAAATAAGGATACAGTGGGGGAAGTAAGCTTTGCACAAATACTAACAATCACTAGGGACTCCGTGATGAGAAAAAAGCTCGAAAGTTAACAGTCGAAAGTCTGACAGTCTAGATTAAAGGCTGGTTGTAGCTTGTGACTCAATGCAAGTAAGGTTGCCTTAAATTACCATTCGTATGCCATATAACACATTGTCTGGCCTCGTTGGCTTGTAAACCATTAAATAAAATAACAGCCAAGAGAAGATATGAATGGTTCACCGTCATTTTAAAATACTCGCAATCAAAATTCGCAGAGCCCAATGTTAAATTTGGGTTCAATGTAGGAGGTTGAGTTTCTTTGAGTCTCTAGTCTATTTTCTGTTTTAAAATGACTTTGCTAATGCAGCAGTGAGGCAAATCAGGAGGGTTCTTCTTTTTTTTCTTAAACCAAATTGTTTAATATTAACCTAAAATATTTCAAAAATTATACAAATTATTACTTATATGAAAATATTTTAAATGCTGCTGCCTGTTAAGAATGTTTCAAAGCTCTTTATCAACATGTTCTATGACTGCTCCCACTTTGTAGTTAAAATTTAGAACAAATAATTGAATATAAACATACATATGTATATTTTTTCATAAACTCTTAGTTCCTTTATCCAAAGAAATTACAAAAATTAAAAAAAAAATATAACAAATTTAAGCAAAACTAACTCAAATTTAAAACATTTGTTTAAAACAAAGCAAAAGGAAAATTTGTATTCAAGTTTAATGAAAAAAAAAAAAAAACAATAATTTAACAAACTCGCATTTATACTAACTAAGCTTCAAAACATTTAACACATACACACATATCATATCATATATTTTCAAACACACACCACAATCAAACACACATATCATATCACATAAAAACACACACAGGACAATTAACTTCATATACACACCTACTACATACGACTCTACATACTCAACATACTCGTGCATATATTCCAAACAAAATACTCAAAAGAAATTTAATGAAAATGTATGATATGGAAAACCTATTGAAAATTTTCTCTTAATTAAAAAAATAGGAAAACAATGAAAAATGAACACAATACCCAACAAGACATATAGTTTTTCTCTCTTTTTTAATAAAAAAACAAAAAAAAAACAAACAAAAAATCTAAAATATATTTAAGATAAATATTAAGCAGATCTATTTTCTATATGTAATTTTACGAGTACGATATTCACACAAATTCAATAAAACCTAACAAATGTAGAACTTTAGATTTTTGTTATAAATATTTTTGTTTATTAGATGTACAACTTTATTTTAGACGCCTTATTTCTTTTAATGACTTTCTATCGCCGACCACCATTTTCATCATCTTTTTGGTACAATACGAATACGCATTTAAAAAAAAAAACTCTATTTATGAAAGCCTTAAATAAGATATGAAAGCTGCTGCTTACTTACTCGGATACCATTGATAGACTCAAGTCTTAGAGTTAGTGAACTTTCCTCCATTTCATAATGGGGTTTCCCGAGAAATATGGGTTAATCTTAATTAATTAATTAATCATCTTAATTATTTCAAAGTAATTCTTTTTGCTACCTTTTTTGTCACAAATATTCAAAAATTCATGATGCCAGTTCTTCGTCTTAGGGTGCGCAGCTGCTTGTTGCCGAGCCGAGCTTATTGCGAGAAAACTGGTACTATACAAATAAGTACAAATAAGCGCGAACAGGTCATAGTGGGCGCCGAGCGGGTCAGAGCGCAAAGCTGATTGAATGCAAAGCGTATTTCAGCGCCGAAAACATTGTTTATGTTAAGTTGTTATGATTTTAAAAAAAATTAAAAACAAAAATTCAAAGAAAATAAAAATTAAAAGTAAAATTAAAATTAAACAAAAAAAAAAAATAAAATAAAATTATAACAATTATAAAAAAATAAAAAAAACGTATAAACAATATTTAAAAAAAAAAATGTTATAAAAATTTCGAGAATAATTCAATTTCACAAACACGAATGAACAACAATCCCAAATGCATACACACATACATAAAACACAAATAATAGGTAAAATATAAGTGCTGATTCTCGCATCCGCTATGCACACCCAAACTTGTTTCTCGCATAAACCATTTCTCGCAATAAGCGAGAAATGGTATTAACTACCTAGATTATATTGAAGCATACGAGTTCTGTTGAAAAGAAAAGGTAAATTTGGAATTTTTTTGACAAGTATTTATTTTAGTATTTATTATTTATCGTACTACTTCGGAAATGCACTTTTCGGTATGACTTTATCTCATCAATTGTGGCAGAATGCTTTTCTTTCATAGATCATTGCAGGGAGCCAAATCTGATGAATAAGGGAGTTGAGGCATGATTGGTATTGTTTTTGGCCAAAAAATCACCAACAAAAATTGACGCGTGAGCTGGCTGGCATTACCGTGATGCAGAATTCTTGATTTTTTCCACAATTCTGATCGTTTGAGCCGTATTGCATAACTTCCTTGTAGTATTGTTTATTAAGTAGTATTCCTTATTAACCGTGCGATCTGTTAGCAAGAACTCATGATGCCACTCACCACGCCATTGTAATCAAAGAAGACAGTGATCGAACTTGTCGTCCTTTTTTGGCTCATCTGTCCGTTTCCATTGGGACGATTGCGCGTTGGTTTCGACGTCATAACCACATACTCAAGTTTCATACCAGTTTAGACCCTTTTGAACAAAATTTTCGATGACGCTGAGGTTCTATGCCGTTAATGTGCCGAATAATCTCATCCTTTAGCTCTTGAATTGTCGCAGGCTCAAATCACATGATCTTGGCGGCCAATTGACATCGCCACCACGGCCATTGAAATTGTCTTTCCATGGTTCAAATTGAGTTATACTGAAATTGAGAAATGTCGCATTAGATGCAGAAAAAAACTTGAAATTTAGGTGTGGTTCATATTTAACGTCCTTGTTTGTCAATCTATTTTTAAAAGAGTAGTTAGCCGAACGTAACTTAACGGAATGGTATATATGTATAAACATTGTTGTTGCTTGAGGGTCTTTTCCTTTCGTTTCGCTCTTTTTTTGTTTGTTTTAATGTAATGAAAAACAAAACAAAACGAGTGCAAGAGAGCTTCAAATAACAACAATTTTCATATGTCACATTCGGGTAAAATTTCAATCGAATAATTAGGTGTTTAACATATAAACTTACATTTTTACGTCACTGTCGAAAATAAAGCGCAACAATCGCAAAAGAATCTCAAACAACCATATTCATGTGTGTTACATTGTGTTAAAATTACGTTCGGCTAACTATACTCTAATATTTGACACATGACTTCAGTTTTGAGACATGAAAAATCAAATTTACATATTTCCCTTACTTGGTGATGTTTACACGATCAACTACTCTTCTTGATCTCTTAAACATTTATCCCAAAACCCCTGTGTAGTTTTCATTTCGGGGTCTTTGTTGGCTCACGAGCTGCCGATTTATGTGCAAAATAAAAACTTGTTTAAAGTTTTCTCTACAAAAACGTCAGAAGAATGAATTAAATGAATACAAATAAAAAATCAAATAAAAGTAATAAATTTAATATGTATGTGTTTCGTATTCTATTTGTAAATTAAACATATCGTTGTTTGTATTATATTCTTTATTATTTGTTTTGTTTTGTTTATTTGCATTATGTTTTTACTCATATATAAACAAAGTTACACACACACACCCATATACAGGCGAAACGAATATCAATACTTATATATAAAACATTTCTATGTAAATAAACAAAATATATAAACTTTTATTTAACTAAAACACATACCAACAAACTTGTATTTGAATGAGTTTGATTTTCATATCCTTATTTTATTTTCTTAAATGGTTTATTCTTCTCAAACTGTCTCTTTTCTTACTAAGTCAAACATAAAATATAAAAATCAAAAGTATGATATGAATCAAAAATTAACAAACCCTCACTCACACATCAACATAATTACAAAGTTTGTATATGTAGATATATGTATGTATGTATATGTACATGTATATGTATACTTAACTTATTACTAAACATATCCTTGTTATTTAATTATTATTAATATTGTTTTCTTTGCGTTTGGTAAACATATTTTTGTATACATGTCCTTTATATGTAGTTTTTTAGTCTTTTTAGTCCTTGATAGTTGTAGTTTAGTGTATTTAAACAAAAAAAAATAAAAAATTTATATTTAAATTTAAAGTTAAACTTATTAATTAATTAATTGTAATAATAACGAATATCTTTCATAACTACAATTAAAAATGTATTTGTATTTATATTTATATTTAGGGATAATATTTATTTAAGTTAATATTGTGAACATTAACACAAACAAAAAAAAAACATTTAAATAAAAAGAGTAAGAATTCAGCTATTGAATCTAAAATCCAAAAATTGAAAAAGACATATTAAAAAAATCAATTAAATTAAAATAAAATTAGTTAAAAAATGTTTGTGTATGAGTTTTTATTTCGAAAAGGATTTCAGTTTTGCGAAAAGGATTTAAACAGGATTTTAACATTTACACCAATTTTAAGGTTGTTATCTAACCGTTACAACTTAAAAAATAGCAATATATCATATATTTGTTATAGTGGAAATAATCATTGGTTAGTCCCGAATTACATTAAGCAACTTTTGTCGCTGCAATCTTTCTCGTTTCTTCTTTAATATTGCATTTGTGTTTATATTGTGCAATTTTAATTGCAGCAAATTGTTTGGATGGATATATTTGTTTACATTTTAAACTTCAAAAATAAAACTACGAATGAGAGGACAAAACGAATTTCAAGAGTACAGGCAATTCCTCTCTCTCCTCTCGCCTACTAATGAGGAATTGCAGCGACAAAAGTTGCATAATGTAACTCGGAACATACTGATACTGTCGTAAAAAATAATTTCCACAAATAGTGATTAAGATTATTTCACTATATGTAACCCGGTCTATGAAAAGGGAAAAGGTGGCTTATGACTCAAAAACAAAATTTCAAAAATTAGCTGTTACAGATAATCAATGCAACAACAACAACAAAAAGTGGAAAAATTTTTTTTTGAGTCATAAGCCACCTTTTCATAGGCCGGGTCACATATATTTGACTGCTTTTTGCAGAAAGCAGGAAATGCTCACGAAGTGCATCATACGGAGATAATTTTATATACCTTAGCTTTTGGGACAGAAGAAATTTTTTCGTCACAAAAAAAAAAAGGTTCTATTACTTAAAACGACAAATTTAGTACATCTTTTCATAGTATTTTTTTATTTACTCCAAATAATAAGATTTCCCAAACAGGCGTTTTTTTCAATGATGACCTCTTCGTTCCATCCAAATTTCTTACCAACCAGCCATTTCTTAAAAATTGGAAATTGGTCATAGTCGTTAGGGCCTTAATTTGGAGAGTATCCTCGTAGTCCAAATTATATATCCTTACCATAGTGACTACAAAAGCGACTACACGCATGTATACCCTAATGCGTATAGTTAATATCCAATTAGTCATTAATTGTATTGTATCCCCTCGGATGATCAGCCATCTAAAGCACTTTTATTCTCCGACCGTTCAATATCAATTGAAGCTCTTACATTGTCCTATTTTTTGGCTAGACTAGCGCACTACCAATCAGTCTATGGAGGTACTTTTCTGGGGCCTCTGTTTAGAGCGACCTAAATGTTAAATATCATTTGTGCTTTTATGAACAGCAGGGAAGTCAATAAAGCTCTTTTAAACCATTGAAATTGATGATGCAGAGTCCCATAGTGTTAAACAAGCCTCACGTACACCAGATAACTTCACTTCTTACTCACACATTTCAAACATAGAACAAATGAGAGTGGAACAGACTTCGAGTTTTTATAGTTGAGTTGTAGTCACAACTTGTTCGCTATGTTTGAAAAGATAAAATTTTTCTGTTTTTCTTAATTTTTAATCTGCCTTTAGTCTTATTACAAATGCAGTTTTAAGCATTCGAATATCAATTTCTGCACCTCTTCTTGCCTTGATGATTACCACCGCTACTGCGAAGAAATCAGTTGCTGAGACTTACAGCAGCCCGATGTTTGACCTGTTAGCTGGTGACTAGGAGTCTTAAAGTCACGGCGGACGTGATAAATAACCTCTTGGAAATATGTAAGACTTTTACTCCACACTTCAATATAAGTGAAACAATATTTTTAAGCAAAAAATGGCAAAATTTGTCTCTCTCTATAGGTGGGAATCCTTACATTAAAAAATATTCCTTCTTGTGCAATATAAATGAAAACACTTTTGATTTTGTTTCATCTACTCTCACAGACAAGTTTTTTTGCATCAATTAAAGGTTTTAATTAGTTTTTAAATTAGATTTCAATTAATTTTTTAATTTATTCAAATATATATTTGCTTAAAACAGAACAAAAACAAATCCTAATTAAACAAATAATTGAATCAATTAATTATTTAATTAAATTTTAATCTGAAAATAATTAAACAAATAATTGAATCAATTAATTATTTAATTAAATTTTAATCTGAAACTAATTAAACAAATATTTAAATCAATTAATTATTTAACTATTTATTAAAATTTTAATTTGAAACCCATTAAAACTTTTAATTAGTGAAAATTTTTTTTCTGTGAAAATATTATGTACATAGGCAATCTTATTGTACAATATCGGGTAATGCACAATAAAATTGCAAATGTATGGAATTAACAATTAAATAAAATTCAGCTATTTGCTATGGCCCAATGACGTTTAGCACTTTAAAGTGGCCATAAGTTTTATTGTTAAAGTTCTAAACTAAATTTTTAGACTTAAATTTTTAAACAAATATATTTTTTAAATAATGAAGAGAAAAAAAGTAAAGTCCTTTAAATTCCTGCTTAACACTTCACTTTTATTTTGACATTATTGTTGTAGAACACCAACAATAACAGGATATGAAATCAAGTTATAAAACATGCTGCATTAATGTTAAGAAAGAAGTTTTTCACACAGGCACACACTGCCGCATGTACACATTTACTTGACGATAAAAAAAGAGATATTTCTACAAACAACCAGACGACTGTAGACACATTTAAGAACAACTGACAAAGCAATTGCAAGTTTTAAATGGACTAAATATATCGTATCTGAGTGAAAGAACGTGAGGCAAGCGTTAGGTAGTACAAGCGAACTGCTGCTATTGCCATTAACTTTTTTTGTATTACATTCTCTATTATTCTATGATGAAAGCAGTAATATGTATGCAGAAGAATAAGAGATAAATAAAGAAAGAATTATAAAAGGGAACAAAAGCTTAAGAAGGAACCTGCATTGCATGCAGAAGTATAGAAGTACATTAAGGATTAAAAAACATGTAAGTACCTGTGTACTTAAGAATATAAAATGAATTTAAAGATTTGTTTAGCGTTACTGTGAAGTAAAAAAAATTGAGAAAATAAATAGACAACAGTAGAATGTGAATACAAATCTATAAAAAGTTTTTCTCAACTTTAAAAGGATAACGGTAATTCTGGCTATCACTTTTACGCTTTCAACGTGAAGTACTTTTTTTGGTACGAACATCGTCATTATCAGTTATAATCGTAAAGACTATTTCAGTTTGTAAGCTTAAAAAATTTAATAGTAGCTGTGGCCTCCACGTCTTAAGAGTCCTGACAATATCTTGTTTGATTTTAATTTGAAAGTAATTTACATCAAATTTTAAGACTGTTACTTTTAAAGTGCTTATTTTCTTCTTTTTTTATAGTGCTTCATTTATGGTATATGGTATATTTATGGTATATAGTATTTACTTTATATAGATGTATCCATCCCTGGGTAATTACTAAGGAACAAAGGCTTTATAACAATTTCTACTATTTAAATAAAATTATAAAATTATTATATAATTTAGAAATATATAAAAAAAATAAGGTGCTGCCAAGTTTGCAGTACCTTTGAATCGGTAAAATTGTGTACTTTCCCTTATTCCCTTTCTCTTTCCCTTTTGCGGAAGAAGAGTATGATATATTTGAACTCAGATACTAAGTAAGGTATACCCTCACAAAATTTTATTAAAATGTATGCAGTAGTTTTTACGTGACAGATTTCATCTTTTAAATGGCCACAAGAGATAACCTTTAATGCCAGTCCCATTTTTTACCACTTTGTCATGAGCTTCTGGTATTATTTCATGATATAAGTTATGATGACTTACGACAGTTGTTTAATTATCAGCATAATACAAGGACCCAAAAAAGATAGTCAAGGGGAATCAAACCGCATAACCTTGTAGACATAGAAACCGGGTCATTTGGTTAAATAATGTTATAACCAAAATTAGGTTTTAATAATCTGATAGTTTCCTGAGATGTATGGCACCTATGAGTAACCTGATGTAAAAACAATTTGACGATGATTTTTGGAAACAGAAGTTATTGAGCCTGTGTGGATAACGTACACTACAATGGCAATACTCACCGAATTTTTAAAGAATTATGGACCGATAATACTGTTATCTGACAATCCACACGCAGTACATTTTTGAGGATGTAATGGTGTCTTATTTAATTATCTTAGCTTCTTTCCTTCTATGTTCGGCAACTTCGTTGAAGTTTCGGAAAGAACTTGGATGAAATGAAAATAGCTCATGAGACCAATCAGCAAGCTGATAATGATAATGGTTTACAATTCTTTAACATACTGAATGGATGCAAAACAATATCTCTAAGCAATATTGTAAAAGTGGTGGACCATTTATTTCTTTTACTTAATAATTAGTTGAATATTATGCGCAGAAGGACGATTATATCCATCGTAAACTTCGAAAAAAGATCTTAGACATTTTAGACATATATTAAAAAAAGCTAAAGCTAAAAACAAACCAAACAATGGCTTATGGTTAGAGTAAAAATCCAGAGACATTGAATCTAGATGATCTTTACACGAAATACGGCAAAATTGAGCTTTGTCGCTGAACACATTGAGTGCACCATTCACGTTCTTAACCGAGCATGAATCTTAATAATAAAATTTAATAATCTGCAAACGTTGTTCGTTTGTAAGTGGATTCATGGTTAAATTATAGACCAAAATTTCTTTTTTTGGGTTTTCAATAAAAAATTTGGTAAATGCTAGAGGTACAAAACCAAAGCAAAGAGCGTGTGATATCGTTCCTCCAAAATCTGCAGCGCGACCTGTACCTTCCTATAGGAAGTTAGACTCCAAATTCAGCTATCTAAAATTGAAATGAGTTCAATGGTGCTCCTTCAGCGAAAGTTTGAGTTTAATGGTTGTCCGCGGAATCTTCTATACACTTCACCACGGTGATTTTATTTATACATACAGACGTGTACAGCATTATCCATATTCTTGAATCATTACATGAATTAAAATGAGTCTTATGAAAAAAACTCATCATTCATGCTTTAAAGAAGACAGCGGCTACGCAGCTAAATTAAAACTTATTCCCTTTAGTCCATTTCAGAGGTGATATAAAATTTCAATTTTGGCTCTACGTTTCAGTTTTGTATTTGTTGTTTTCGGCGTTTTCTTTTAGGGTCGCATAGATAGTTCACAAAATATTAACACATTTTAATTGCTGACAAGTATGTTTGTTGGTATGCACAAAAGGGAAATTCTCCTAAATTTGTGATATGAAAAGTAAATTTGACAATAAAAAAATAGGCTCAAAAATTGTGAATCGTGCTAAATGGAATAAAATCTGTTTACACGATTTATTTAATTGTTTTATTTTCAAACCGTGTAAAAACAGAATTAGGTGTATTCTTAATATTAAAAATATGTATGTTTTTTACACTCAGTTTTATAGAAATATTTTTAAATATTACGAAAATTGCTTGTTAAAATGTTTGTAAAATTATTTTTTGTAAAATTGTTTGTAAATTTTTTTGTAAAATTTTATTCAAAAATTATTTTTATAAATGTTTTGTAAATATTTTTAAATTTTTTTTTTTATAATATTTTTAATTTTATTAAAATTTTTCTGAAAATGTTTGGTAAAATTTTTCAAAAATTTTTCTTTAAAATAATGTTTTTGAAAATTTAAAAATATCTTTTGGAAAATGTTTTCTAAATGTTTCTTAATTTTTTTTTTTTAATTTTAAAGTTGGAACTTCCTGCAATCTATATTGAGTTAGAATCTTCAGACTAAAGCAAAAAAATCCTTAATCCCATGTGCCTTTTAAATGCACCTGTTTACCAGTGACTACCTCTATGTGTATTGATTTCTATAAAGTTCTTTAATACAAATCAAAGCAGAAAAAATCTTATCAACCTAAAAACAAACAAAAACCGCCCATCGCAGGGGTTATTGAACCAAGAGATCTATATGCACTCCTTGCGATATCTACCTGTCGCGGTCTAATATATATTTGACAAAAAATTAAAAGAGAATCATTAAAGTCGAAAAAAGTTTAAAAAAACGTGGTTTTTGGCAAGCAGTCTCCAAAGGAATGATCCGGTATTACTGAATTGCAATCCTAAAATTTTCGAAATTATGCCTGATAGATTGATGTGCTTAAATTTGTTGTATCTCTTGTGGTGCCTTTTCAAATGATATTACTACCCGAACACGGACAGACGGACATCGCTTAATCAACTTCTCTATGTTTAAGGATCCAGAATATATATAGGCTTTATGGGGTCGGAAATGAATATTTTAGAAATTACACATGGAATGACAAACTTATATATACAATTTTTCACCAATGATGAAGGGTATAATAACAGTACCGCAGTACAGCTAATCGAGGAAGTCAATTAGCCATTGTGAAAGTGAGACACAAACCACTCGAAGACCGAGCAACATGTTGTTCCTTAACCCAGAGCTACTTTACGACTGTAGACCAAACTTAAAACGTTGTTAGTTAAACTGCCATCCGCGGTAAAGGTGCCTTTGAGCAATAACACATTTTCTTAAAACTAAAAATATTTCTACGACAAAGCGAAGTTATTAAATTTCCTTTCAAAAATTATTACCTTTTTTCATGATTAGAAAAATTTAATTAATTTCTGCTTACCAATAAACAAATACACTGACATATGTACATGATGTTATCTGCAATATGCATTCGAATTGAATTAAAGCTGTTGTAAATCCTTTGCAGATAAAATGCAACAAGAGTTGTAGGAAACTCTATTATATTTGAATAAAAGACATTCAAATGAACAGCCAACCAACATCTGATATTTAAACATGATGTGCATGTCTAAACAATAAACATGTTTGTTATACGTGAATAGGTATACAAGATGAGCGGATAAAGATTATATGAGAATATATGACAGTATGACAGTAATGACGATGTTGCAAATTTATTTTTATTGCAAAAGTATTGCAGCCTCAATGGCAACAGGCACTTTGAGGTAAATCATATATAGAACAACTCTACGACTGCAATTTATATGAGATTTCTTTTATATTTTTGTAGTCACTTACGATTTCTATTTACATTTGTCATGGAAAAAAGGAAAATATTCATAATGCCAGTTGACTGAATAAACGACGCATTATTGAAGTTTGTTGGATGAATAGATTCGCTGGTTTGGAAATTAAAACGTGCTTTTACTGTGTAAAATAGTATCGATTTTTCACTTTAGTGGGTTAGTGGGAATTACAGATCAAAGCCAAGTATGCAGCCAATTTAATATACTACAAACAAACATTTACTAGTTCTATATCGAAAATAGGCCAATAGCACAACCTAACAGCAGCGAAAAGGAAGAAAGGAAGAGAGTAAATTTATTTTAAAAACACTATAATAGGATCACAACGTGCTCTGAATAAATTGTTGGCATTATTGCAATACATACAACTCAGTCAGCAAAATAACAATGGCTTAAATGCCATTGACATCAATACACACATACACACACACACACACTTAGACACTTTAAACTTTTGCTGGCAAATATTGAATAATTTTATTTATATTCTTTTTTGTTTTTTTTTTAGTTTTGGTGGATGCTAAAACTTTAACATGAAATAATAAAAATTAAAATAATTTCATATCAAATGTACAACCTCAAACATGCAACAGCTGTTCAATTTATTTATTCATACAGTAACAACACACATATATGTACATACACAAACATAACCAAACACATAATGGAAAAGTGTAGTAAGTACATGTGGCATTCTTCGGGTAAATTGAAAATTTCCTTAAATTTATTTATTATTGATAATATATTCAATATCTAAAACCAAAATAAAACTTATTTATGTATATCGCATTCAACTAAGAAAAAATCTTTTAACCCCCGTCGAGCAGTATTTGTTCAGTTGTATGTTTTTCATTTTAAATTATTAATGTCGGGGGATATTAAAGCAGAACAGTAACTCAATGGGTGCCAATGACTCTTTGGTCCCCCATGATTTTAGGCTGCTGATTTGTTACTAACTCGTCTCTTGCTAACACTGGCCTTTACTCTCATCTGTAGTGATATCAGGCTGTGGACTGGTAGCTGCTGATCTTCTTCCTTAATATAAAGTGTGTTTTTAATGCTAGCATTTTTCGAAGTATTAGATTCCTATGGCCTCCACATTTAACAAGGGCAGATGACCGTACACAAAAAAAATATTTTCACCAATTAAAGGTTTTAATTGGTTTCAGATTCAAATTTAATTTAATAATTAATTGATTCAATTAATTATTTAATTAGGATTTTTTGTTATATATATATTTGAATCAATTAAAAAATTAATTATATCCTTATGCTAGCCAGTAGTTGACATTCACACAATATTAAATAATTAATTAAAATTTAATTAAATGTTTAATTGATTCAATTAATTGTTTAATTTTGATAATTAATTCTGTTTAAAAAAAATATTTATTTGAATCAATTAAAAATTTAATTGAACTTTAATTTACCTTTAAATAGTGAAAAAAAAATTCTGTGTACTTTTAAGTCTTACGCTAGCCAATAGTGGACAATAATAAGTAATTTTGTCTGGACAAAAATTTTTATCTAAATCCAGCTTTATGTTTTATCAAAAATTAGAATTATAAAATTCCTAGCAGTGCTGAAAAGATGACCACCCATAGCCTGCTAGCAGAGGAAAGATCTAACTGAAAGCCTCGAAATACCTCGAATACGTATAAGTAGAACTATTGGCGGTACCTTTATACGCTGAAGGCTGCCAGCTGAGCATCTTTTTTTCATTTGATAAGTGCAATAACCTTTTTTGACTTTATCATTTGATTACTTAAGTTTCATAACATCTTCAAATTTAGATTAATAATTTTAAGGAATTTTGAAAAAAATATGCAACGGCCCTCTCCTAAATGTTGGACCTTATATACTCAGCACCCTTAAGAGTCGGCATATCTTTCATGAAATATAAGCAAGAAAACAAGGAAAAAAATTGAACTGAAATTAATTTTGATTAATATTATTCTTATCATTAATATTGCTTAGAAATATTTCATTTTCCTAATAAATTATGAAATAAAAACATAGAAATACATACATAGAAAAAAATTGTTTGCTACAATTAAAGGTTTTAATTTGTTTTAGATACAAATTTAATTTAATATTTAATTAAATCAATTATTTATTTAATTAGACTTTTATTTTGTTCTTTTTAATTAATTATATAGTTGTATCAATTAAAAAATTAGTTAAAATTTTATTTGAAACTAATTAAAACCTTTCATAGAAGCACAAATTTTTTTCAGTGTACGATATAAGGAAATGCAAGAGGCAGTTGCTTGTTTCCTAAGAGGCCGTCTTCACTAGCCATCAATTTTAACAAAACCTAAGCATGATGCCGGCACAGCAACAGCATAGGTGGCGTTTATAAGCGTTTATGTCATTTTCTGCTATCCAACAATGTTTTTTGAGTGCTTATTGCACAGCAGATAGTAGTAGTACGGTTGAGCAGCAGATGGCGCTGCTACACTTAACACTTGACGCTAGTGTTAGTGTTTACCATTTTATGTCTAATGGAGACTGGGTACGCCCATGCTATATTTATTAGCGACAGGTTTCGTCTAGATCATGAAAGACTTGCTGGTTCTTCTTTGTGTATATTTTTAAAATTGGTAGACATAACATCTTCCAAATATTAGTGAAGCTCCTCGGCTTACATAAGGAGCAATCGATCAGATCGAAACGATCTGAAACTAGTGCTAGAAGGGATAGAAACTAGATCCAAATAGTTTTCTTCTTAGAAAGTTGTGTAGAATTATACCAACGTTAAACTTATTAACAGCGAAATAATTAACGAATCTATTGAATACCAAATTGAATACGGTCTTAGCATTTCTTAAACTTATAATTTAAGAAATAAGGTTCTGCAGAAAAGAAACACTGAGTAATTTATTTCAAATATGAGAACAAAAAAAAATATTTTTAAATTATCCCACCTACAATAAATATATTTAGATTGGTTAGACAGTGATAAATAATTTTTTCAGACAAGCTTCAAAAACCACACTAAATACACCACACCCACTTTCAAAATGAATAAAATACAATTTATGCAGTTTACGCAATATAAATAATAAAAAATAATACAATAATAAAAAAAAAACTACTCGCAATTAAAATTAAAATTTGTGTAAATAGTTTGATGGTTCAACCAATAAAAAGTGTTCCCTGAGAAAAAAATAATTATATAAATTATCTGTGTAACTTAAGGACAGCGTTCTTTTCGTATTTGTTGAAATATTTTTTTTTAATTTAGGAAAAAACAAGTAACTATATTTTAAAATGAATTAAATCAAAAATGGTTAAATAAATATACTAGAGGCAGTACAACAGTTTGTGATGCATTTACCAATAATAGAGTTCATTGCTTCATGATTTAATGAAAATGAGCAAGCAACCCGTGAGTAAGATGATCATGAATATGGTTTTGATTACATGATTGATTTAATTACTTTACGAGTGTTTGACTGATTTAAATGTGACCCCGTATGTAAATTGCTACTAATTATAACCAAGATTATAAAAATAAAACAGGATAAATATAGTTAAAGTGCAGTTATTAAAATTAAAATTGTAATAATGTTGAATGCAGAGAAGAAATTGAAATGAACTTTCATTTGAAGATAATGATACTGAAACTGAAATCGCTTGATTAACTAGTTATTTGTAAGATCAAAAAGACCATAAATAAACCAAAAGTGGCTTGATAATGATGTCCTCATATCGAATGCGCTCGCTAATCGTATTAACCAAACAGCCAGTGGCGACGGTCTGCAGCGTAAGGTATGATGACAATAGTATTTCATTCACCTTCATTCTCCGATCATCCAATATCAATCCATGGATTATATAGACTATTTCTGGTGTGACAAACACTTCTTTTGGCAACCCAAACGATTGGCGTAATTTGTACTGGTGCCAGCACGACTGAGCTCCGTAAACCACTTTTTAATAATTGAAATTGATGGTGCAGGGTCACCATATTTTCCTATCAAGCTTTTCTTTAGTTCCGGTAATGGTTTATTTTCGTGAAAAATAATGTCAATCTCCACACGAAAATCTTTTTTTCTAGTAATAGATAAGAGTTGACGGGAAGAAGTAGCGTTATACTAAAAGTTACTGAGCTGGATATACAAAAAGTCAAGGAATTATGAAACTGCCTTCGTAATATATTAAATTAAAGAATTATTTTTGGTTCCAGATTATCATGATGCAAATTGTTACTTTTAAGCTATATTCTATATTTACTGATCTCATTTGCATATTTGTCATTGTCTTTTTGAATTAAGACAATCTAGGTGATTTCAAGCGACTAAGAGTTTCACGACGATAGTCATGCGGAATTTTGCATGCTCATAAATTTTAAAAATTATTATGATTTTCATTTTGTAACTATTTATGGCTGCCTGTACATGATGTCTGGAAGATGGGGAAACCAGTCCCCTATCTTATCTGGTACCTGAAATTGATAAAAGAGACATTTTTGGGACCGACCAATGATTTACTATGCAAACCAACGATGCTAAAGACCCTCCCTAGAATAAGCATGGTATTGCTTAAACTTAAGTCCAGGGGAAATAACATAATAACTTTAATGTGAGCATATCTATTTACCAAGTTTTGCTCTCACCATAAGGTTGAGCCTTTAAGACGACAGAATTTTTTTTACACGATCTGGTCGTCTACCCAATAATATTTAAGTCGGACATGTTCTTTAAAAATTAAGTTCTCGGAGAAATTTTCATGGAAAAGTTAACCAATAAATAAAAACAACAGAACAATTATGGGGCACTGCCTCAGCAAGCAATTTAAAAAAAAACCAATGCCGCCAAAATAAGATTCTACAGATGATCACAGTTGCTCCCTTGTATATTATGGGCCGGCAATATTTATGTATGAACATTTTGCATTCTTTTCTTTCCACGAAATGTCCTTTTCTTCGATGAATTCAATATCTCTATTTAGCCGATATTTGGTTTTTATAGGACAGCGCTGCATAACACTAATCAAGTAAATCGTTTAACTTATTGAGATGAAATTTATCTAACGTCTATTGTTAATGTGCTAGATCTTACGACTTAATACTTCTAATGATTTTCAAAAGTCACTCCTAATAATCCAGCAATAATTGCATGCTTGGATAATATAATACGTGATATTAGCAAGATACCAGCAACCTTGCTGGCATAAGTTTAACCCCTCACATGAATCGCAAACAACTTAGTCATGGTCAACATTTATTCTACATTTAATCTTAAAATACAATGTGATATTCGTAAAATATGTATATAGTTTTCAAAATATTTGTTTTAATTCAGAAAACTAAACAATAAGAGATCAGCAGCTTATAAAAAGACCAATTGCCTTAACCTAAGCCCTTGGAAATAATATAAAACAAAAATGTTTATGAATAAATAAAAATAAAAAATCAACATACAGTAATGTTGCACCTCATTATTTTGACATGAAACTAAACCACAAAAATGCAGTGTCAAGCAGCAGCCAACAAAAAAAAAGAAAGCAGCACCAGCTGAATTTCATTTGAAACGGAGGCCACAGCTGTCTACTTTAACTGACACTGCAAAAATACATGACCCTACTTATAATTTTTTGTTGTTGTTGTTGTTTTTAAATATAAACTTTATATTATATATTTAATTTTTATATTTTTTATGTCATTGTTATTGTTACTGCTTTATCTGTAGTGCAGTTGCCATTTTTGGCGAAATTACAACGACCTTGGGTTTTAATGTGACAGTACGTGTCATTTTTTTATGATTAGTTGCATGTTAGCCACATTTAGCTGCTGCTATTGTTGTGTTGAATGTTAGCTTCACATAAGATCCTTGTTAATGTTTTTCATTTTTTATTTTTTTTTATATTTTTAGCTCATTTGTTGTTGCTGTTCTTTTCTGTAAAATGTTTGTTTTTCTTACGTGTTTAGAGGCTAAAAATTTAGGTTTTGTCGCTAAAACAAATGTATCACTACACACACTTAACAAAAACTGACGACAAACATAAAAAGAATTATTTTGTGTACTGTGACAACTTAAGGAACTTTTTTTTTCGTATTTAACTCTAAAAGGTTCACCAATTATAGAAGGAGGTAACAAACTTGAAATAGCTTACTTTAAAGCAGTGAAGTGTATTATTGCAAGAAAAAGCCTAATAAAACAAAACGATTTGTTATACATCCGTTTTCGCTTTACGTTTAGTAATTAATATTTCCCAAATAGATTTAACAGTCAGACTATTCTCACGGAATTTAGATTGTAAAAAGGTCCTATCTTTTGCAAACAATTTACTGTAAAATTCTTAGAAAAAATTATTGATAAAATTAAAAAGAATAAATAATTCGATAATATTTTTACAATACATTTCGATAAAATCTTTTCAATAGAATTTTTACAAAAAAAAAATTTTCATTAAAATTAAAAAAAATATAATAATTATTTTACAAAAAATATTTGATAAAATTTTACAAAAAATTTTTGATAAAATATTTTATATAATTTTTAAAAAAAAATTTCAATATAATTTTTACAAAAAATTTTCGATAAAATTTTTAATATAATTTTTACAAAAAAATTTCAGTATAATTTTTACAAAAAATTTTCGATAAAATTTTTTCAAAAGATTTTTGATAAAATTTTTACAATACATTTTGGATAAAGATTTAACTAAATATTTTCGATTAAATTTTTACAAAAAAATTCGATATAATTTTTCCAAAATATTATAAATATTTTCTTAAATTAAATTTAGATGATGTGTGAAACACTTTGTTCGTATAATCTATTGTCCTCTATCTGCACTAGGTTTGATTGCCTAACATGAAAGGGTTGTGTATATGTACCACTATTTTCATGAAGTCTCTACAGTTCATACCGTTTGACATATCAGAATGAAATTCTGTATGTGGCTTTGGTATATGGAGATGAAAAGCTGTATAGTTTTTGGACATAATCCGGAAGAGGCAAGGCGTAGTTTACGAAAATAATTAATTTTTCGATTTGAGTATATTTTATTCTTTATGTAATATATCCATAAAAATAACTGTTTCCATGATGTATGGTAAAGTTAGGTATAGCCACTACAGATTTTTTAAGGGAAGTAACACTTAGGCAATTAATCGTGGGTGACTGTGACATGTCCTGTGTAAACAGAATTAATATATATCTGAAAAATTCATCTTGTCTACGTCTGGCTATCGAACTTGCGACCATGTTTTAATAGACAACATGGTAAATACCTGAGCTAAAACACCGTCAAATAATATTATAATTTTATTTAATAGAATATTATACAAGAAATCTAAAAATGTACATAGAAAACATTCAAACTGACCTACCGATGCAACTATCAAATAAAACTGAATTTATTGCAAATGCTTAACTACAAAAATATTTAATGACCATTTAAATTTAATATTTTCTTTTAAGTTGTAAAAAATTATTTAAAAGTGGTGTTTAACAATTCGTTTTATTTATTTTAACTTTGTTGCACTTTTTACTGTGAACAATTATTTATGAGAAATGTTTATAAATGTGTGTTTTTACCCTTTTTTGTTTAACAAAATAAACTTTTTTCATGTCCAAATTAGTTTTTTTTTTTTTTAAAGGCAGCACAGGAAAAAAGGAATTGTAATTGAAATCTAAAAAGTTCTCATTCTCAATTAGAGAAAAAACCAAAATTATAGTTGGTGTGAAAAATTTTCAATTTTTTCTTTCATTATTCCCCTGTACTGTTTAGTTGTGCGTTGTTTTGTTGGTTTTATCCTCCACAAACATATTTTGCATGTTGCTGGCAATAATTTGAGACAGAAAAAACCAATCCACATTCTTACAAGGTATATGGGAGGTTATTAAGTTAGTCATCAGATTGGTAGCATTAGTAAGAATAACACCTCCTTTTTGCGATTATACACGGTATTGGTAATTCACTACTTCTTTACTTTTATTAAGTTTCGTGCAACCTTTGACTAATTATAGACTGGCATATTCTTCCTCGAATCTCGTAACATTGTTAACATTTCTCTAAGCTTAATATCCCTAAAGCGTTTTATATTTTATATGTATCTGCCCGTGATCCAATGCCTAATGATAGGGTGTTGGACATTCACATACAATGTGCACCTTTTTCCAGGTACAGTCTTTAAATATCGTCTTACTATGATTTTTATTTTGGCCAACTGCATTAAGTATTATCTGGCCAAAATGAAAATTGTGGTCCATGATTTTTTACTAACGCAGTTAACCAGTTTAAGTTAACCAGATTATTGCCAAGCACCTCTTTAGCCTTCCTTATAGTGAACATTTTTAGAGTTTTTGGTGTGAATCGATTACCTTGACAAGCGTAAAATGGTCATTAGCGAATCTTATTCACAGCCGTAAGATAAATCTGTTAATAATCTGACTATATTTAGAGAAGAATACAGCTCACATGTGTGTAGTCTCTATGACAAAAAGCAATAAATTTGACTGATAAATACTACTCTGCCCAAAATATTCTTTAATGTTTTTACATCTGAAGAAGTGCCTCACCGTGCCAATGGTGCCAATAAAGAGGCCATTACTGAAATTAACGCATATTTTAATTTCCCAAAAACCTTTTTTACTAAATTTATCATGGTGTCGTCGTAATGTAGTGGTGCTTTTCAACAATACCAAGCATCCCTGGATCGATTCCTGGCACATGACGCAAATTTTTCGTCATGATTTTTTCGAGTTTTAAAAAAGCCTCCTGATCCCCCCGTCCCTCTAGAAAAATGCAGCATGACATCATAACAAAAGGTCAGGCAGTCACCACCCTTTAGAAAAAAAGTTGGAATCAAAAGATTAGCAAGGTTTTACACAACTACATGGAATACAAGGAGGGCATTGTTTCTAGGCAACAACAGATAACACCCTCATTCTCCTAGGACCTGCTACTACAGCAGACCAGTCATCTAATTCTCTGGAACAACAACTTATTAACGAAATTGGAAGTACTCTAAGCTGGATAACTGCAATGCTGGAAGGTCATGAAAACTTCAAATATCATCTAGCCAAGATAAAAATCGAATAAGATGATAATTGCATACTGTACCTGGAGGTGGCTGAGACGGTAGCGCAAATTGTGTATGAACTAACAGCACTGGCTAGCGTAAGTCTTAGAACCACTGGCAGAAGCTTGTTAAATGTGGATGCCATTTCGTCTGTAGATGCCGATAGTCTGAAATCACTTAAGTCAATATTAAGGGCTGGTTGTAGCACGTGATTCTATGAGGGTAAGGTTGCCGTAATTATATTTTGGTGGTCTATAATCATAGAGAACAGAAGGGGATGAAAAGGGACTCGTTGAGAAGTGGTTTGCTTGGATATATATTAAAATAAAAAAAACTAAACTGGCACAAGGCAAAATTAGCTATATGCTTCCAGGAGGGATAATGGAAAAAAAAAATGTATCAAGCTAAGAGTAGAATTTTTAAAGAACCTAAATGATTTTTTGGAAAAAAAAATATTTTTTTTAAATGGTTATTGAGTCTTAAATATACTCACGTAGTAACAAGACCAGCCACCGCTTTCGAATGTAATTTTTCAATTTTAAAAATAGCATAAAAGGCGATACAATACCATCTTAAAATATATCGAAGGGAAAACGCTTATCCCAAAGTACTTTAAAGACGTTTCTGTATTTGACTATAACTTATTTTAGTCAATAGCATAAGTCCTTATTTGTAATAGTAACAGAAAGTTGTAGAAAATTGTTCTAATAAACTTCAAAACTATAATCAGATTTCCAATCAGTTTTGGTTTGCAGTACGAAAAATTGTAAAGAAAATGGCCGACAATTGATAGAAAAATTTAAACATTAATTTGATAATATTGCGAAATATCTGGCCATTAATTAAAAAAATATTTTTTTTACAATGACGCATCGAACTTTAACAAATCTGTCGAAAAAAGTAATGTTTTTAATTTCATTGACACTACAGTTCATCTGGTCGACTTTACTGGTACATTTTTTTAATTTACTCCTATTTCCTGTTTGTTTATCCAACACAGATGCAAAGCAATTTTGATAGTTATAGCAACTAATAAAATAAGAACAAAAAAGAAACCATACCACGTAAAAAAAAAAACTTATAAAAATAAAAAAAAAAAAACAAAAATGAAGCCGAACTAAATATAAATGGTCATGTAGCATCATCCCTAAAATGCTTCTTGATGTACTCGTATCGTACATGGTCATGTACAAGTACATGCAGGAGAGTAGATGTACATCGTTGAACATGAATATACCCGCGGCCATTAAAAACTAGTTTTTTTCATGTTTCATTTTTTACTTCTTCCTTAGCCTTAATTGCGTAAATTTACGACATAACTTTTTTTTGTTGTTGTTTTTGTTCACTTTTTTGGTACTAAAAACATTTGAGGCAACTTTTATTTTTGTTTCTTTTTTTAGCATGTTAAAAGTAAAAAAGACAAAATAACAAATAGGAGAAATAGGGAAAATAGAAGAGAAAAAAGAAAAACTATGGGAAAATTTTAAGAAAAAATAAAAAAGCCCCTAAAATGTTTGAATAATTGAACTCACCTGCACAGACTCGAAGCCAGTTAAATTCTAAAAGAAAAAAAAAAAAAAAAACATAATAAAAAATAGAAGTTTTAGCAAAAAGTAAAGAATAAAATAGTCGACAAACAAAAAAGTGTTTAGTTATGCAGCTTGTAGGTGTCACTAAAATTGAATTACTGCTAAAAGTTTAGGCAAAATATGAAAGAAAAAGAAAAAGGCAATGAAAATTCATTTTAGTGCCTTAAGAAAACAAGCTGGCTTTAACATTTAACATAAATATTTTAAAGGTCTGCAAGTCATTAAGCAAGAAATAGGGCAAAGTTTTTGTGCCTATCGTAAGGATTCATGGCTTTAAACTATTTTTTTTTTCTTTTTACTTTTAATGGCATTTTGTGGATTGAATACTTTTTTCGAATTGAAAAGTTTTCTCTGATTATCATGAGAAAAAATCCTGGCAAAGCTCATCAATAATAGATGAATAGATCTTTTGTAGGTTTTGAATATAAAACTTTTATTTTTTTTTAATATTTTTTTTTAATATTTAAAAAATTTTTTTTTGTTTATAATACAACAGTAACTCGTTTTCTACCTGTCTATCTGTCCTTCTATCTGTGTTCGCATCACATAAAAACTACTGCATGGATTTTAACAAAATTTTGTGAAGAGGTACCTTGGTATCCTGGCTTCATTACCGGATACTTCTTTTTCCAAAAAGATCTTATTTCCCAGAGAAAGTGAAGAAAAAGAAATGAGAGTACGCAATTGTACCGATATGTAGTAAGGATGAGAACCTTTACATAAAGTAAATACATAAACCATAACATTCCAAAAGTAAGGGTCTTTTATGTGGAAAGCTTAATAAGCAAAATCGAAAAAAATATTCACCCTTATTCCAGTTGCCAAAAGAAAACAAAACGATATTGTTTTACCATATTTACTTTAAATTGTTATTCCAGTTGTCGTTATGGAATATTATTGATGATTGTCAACATAGCATTTACATAGATTCTATAAAAAAATTTGATGGCCATATTGTTGTGAAACGACTTTGAATTTGCCGTCGCCATTTTTAATAACGACTTCAGTAATTGAAAATGGAAAAAACGGAAAAATTTAAAATAAAACTGCAACCCAGTTTGAGAAATTATTGGAAGAGTTGCAGAACAATCCCTCTATTGCAGTAGGATATCGCAGAGGCACTCTTCCAAGTAATTTTAAAGAACAATGAACAGAAATTGCAAAAGTGTTAAATTCTCTTGGTCCGACGATACGTTTAGGAGATGGATGGCAAAAGGTAAGGAAATAATTAGCGTAAATATTGCAATATAAAAATTAAATATTTTAATAGATTTGGAAAGACTTGAAGTTTAAAGTAAAGCAGAAAACGGGTCGCCAACAAAGCTAAATGCCATGCAACAGGTGGAGGTAGCCGTTCAGGGCAGTCCAGCTGAACTGAAGTTGAAATTGTTGCCAACACCTAGTTGGTATGACCCTTGTGCCAAAAATCTTAACGTAGCTGCCAACTTCGTTGTTTTGGAAGTATGTGTTGACCTTACCCCACTTTTCAAATTAGATGTAATTGATTTCAAGACATATTTAAAAACAATCTTGTTTACTCTGTAGTAACTATAAAACCTTTGAAAAAAATAAATTATACAATTATTAAAGCAATATCCTAAAATTGTTGCTTACTTGCTGTCCGGTAGTTTAAATACGTCCAATTTCTCTCTTAGAAGCTTTCGTTCTAATTTGAGGTTTTGTTTTCTTGCATTTTCATCATTACTCGAGTCTGAATTTATCTCACAAGTAAAAAATACTTTTTTAATTTTAAATAAAATTTTTGCTCAAAAATAATAAACAAACCCTACAGCTGTTTCAAATATTTAGAGATGTGTTTTTGATATGTTGACATTAACGATAAATAGTCAACCTCGTCGTCATGCTGTTATATAATGTTATTGAACTGATGATAACGTTGAAACAAAATGATGTTGATACTAAAATGACGGCGACGTTGACGACGACAACTGGAATAAGGGTGATTGTAAGGACGCTGAGTCTCCTATGGGCTTATAGCCTATTAATGGGTGATTTTTTTGAGGTTAGGATTTTCATGCATTAGTATTTGACAGATCACGTGAGATTTCAGACATGGTGCCAAAGAGAAAGATGCTCAGTATGCTTTGACATTTCATCATGAATAGACTTACTAACGAGCAACGCTTGCAAATCATTGAATTTTATTACCAAAATCAGTGTTCGGTTCGAAATGTTCAAATGTGACAAATTTTGTTCAGCGATGAGGCTCATTTCTGGTTGAATGGCTACGTAAATAAGCAAAATTGCCGCATTTGGAGTGAAGAGCAACCAGAAGCCGTTCAAGAACTGCCCATGCATCCCGAAAAATGCACTGTTTGGTGTGGTTTGTACGCTGGTTGAATCATTGGACCGTATTTTTTCAAAGATGCTGTTGGACGCAACGTTACGGTGAATGGCGATCGCTATCGTTCGATGCTAACAAACTTTTTGTTGCCAAAAATGGAACAACTGAACTTGGTTGACATGTGGTTTAAACAAGATGGCGCTACATGCCACACAGCTCGCGATTCTATGGCCATTTTGAGGGAAAACTTCGGAGAACAATTCATCTCAAGAAATGGACCGGTAAGTTGGCCACCAAGATCATGCGATTTGACGCCTTTAGACTATTTTTTGTGGGGCTACGTCAAGTCTAAAGTCTACAGAAATAAGCCAGCAACTATTCCAGCTTTGGAAGACAACATTTCCGAAGAAATTCGGGCTATTCCGGCCGAAATGCTCGAAAAAGTTGCCCAAAATTGGACTTTCCGAATGGACCACCTAAGACGCAGCCGCGGTCAACATTTAAATGAAATTATCTTCAAAAAGTAAATGTCATGGACCAATCTAACGTTTCAAATAAAGAACCGATGAGATTTTGCAAATTTTATGCGTTTTTTTTTAAAAAAAAAGTTCTCAAGCTCTTAAAAAATCACTCGTTATAAATAAATAAATAAATAATATTAGGACAAAACTATTTAACAAACGCCTAAGCTGAACCTAGTTTTGAACGAGAACTTTCAATTCATTAAGGGGAAATCAAGAGGAATCGTAGTAGAACAAAACAAGAATAAAAAATTTCAGTAAAAAAGCCTGGTGAGGAAAAATCAATATTGTTAACACTAAACTGTTATAACTAATATTTAAAATAATCCTGAAATAATGATTAACCAAAATTTTTTTTAAAATTCCTCTCTGAATAACAGTTATAAATAAGAAATATTTTTTTGGTCTGCCATAATTATTATAATTAACAAAAAATATTTTGATCTTTCCATAACCCTTATAAAATTTTTTCATGAATAGACTCACGAATGAACAACGCTTGTAAATATTGAATTTGGGCCCAAAAAGAGATTACCGTTGTTCCTGATTTTCATAAGCGAGTTTTGTTTAGCGATGAAGCGCACTTCTCAAATGTATGTCGTAACACCGTTATGGGCTAATGGAATCATTGGTACGTACTTTTTCAAAAACGATGGTGGCCAGAACGTTACAGTCAATGGTGATCGGTATAGAGCCATGATTACTAACTTTTTCATTCCTGAATTGAATAACTATGATGTCCAGGAGATGTGGTTTCAACAAGACGGCGCAGCATGTCACACAGCTCGTGCCGCAATAGATTTATTGAAAGTCACGTTTGGTGACCGCCTAATTTCACGTTTTGGACCAGTGAATTGGTCTCCAAGATCTTGTGATTTAACACTGCTAGACTAATTTCTGTGGGGCTATGTAAAGTCATTGGTCTATGCGGATAAGCCACAAACACTTGACCATTTGGAAGACAACTTTCACCGTGTTATTGCCGATATACGGCCACAAATGTTGGAAAAAGTCATCGAAAATTGGACGTCCAGATTGCACTACATCCGCGCCAGCAGTGGCGGTCATATGCCAGAAACCATATTTAAAATGTAATGCCACAAGATTATCTTTCGGATAAATAAAATTCATTTCAATCGAATAATCCATCGTTGTTTTATTGCAACTTAAAGTTCTATACCTCTATAAAAAACACCCTTTATTTTGTTGGTCTTCATTAACCAATAAAAAATATTCGATCTCCAATAACCATTATTAATAACTAAAAAGTTATTACCTTTTCAAAACTTTATACTATAATTATCTAAACACGCATTTTTCGAACCAAATTTCTTTTTTAAGCAGGAGTTACATCAACGGATTAGTAAACGGCCAAAAATTTCCTTGCTAGAGTACTGGCAAGAAAAAAATTATTCGTACCCTTTTTACGGAACCTTTTTTAAGCATTAATAGTTTATGCAGTTAAGCTTTGAAAAGTCCTTTTCTGCGCTGAAAATTATATTAAGTAACTTACGTAGTAATTTATCTGAAATAACATTACGTTAATTACTGTTTCTAAAATTGAATTCTAAATAAATCTTTTACTTAATCCTTTATTATTTTCAAAGATATAGTTTAATACTTATAATGGTTCCAAAGGGTGATAGTAATTCAAATGATAATAAATCAGTCAAGTACGAGTCAGACTTACACATGTAGAGTTCCGTGCTATGTTTAGTACAATTTGTTAATTTGTTCACGTTTTATGGGGCACCCTTTAATTATTAAATATTTTTTATACTAGAGTATAGTACTAAATAGCCTGTGTAAATATTAAGTGTCTGCCTATAACGTTAAGAAGAGAAGGTCAAATTCGCGAAATCCAGGCAACACCCTTTTATTTTTTATTTATTTTCGATACTTGTTGTTACACTACACATTGTAAAATATAAAATAGATATTACTGTTCAACTATAATATCTATGAAAATATCAGAAGCCTACCTATTTCGGTTCAAAAAATATGGCAATAAAAGTCAAAAACATGTTATTGCGAAACCTCCCTTAATTGTTATAGCGGCGATGGCAACACATCTACCATAGAAATTTCAAGAGTCTAACTATTACGGTCAAAAAAAATAAGGTCATATACGTCCAAATCATGTCACTATCGGAACACCCTATAATTTTTATTTTATTTTTGTGTACTTGTTTATATAGCAATCTTAGGTTTAATTGCTGTCTGCAAATTTTAAGTGTATGCGTGACTAACACGTCTCTATCGGAACACCCTATAAGTTTTAGAATTTGTTATAATTTGTTGCATACATAACGACCAGTTATCTGGTTAACTTACAGAACTAACAGAAGATGTTGTAAATTTCTATCCAAATCAAATCGAAACTGATGTGTGGCAAAAACAAAAAATATGGGCCCACAATCATAAGCCACAATTAGCTAAAATAAAACAACAACTAACAAAAGAAAAAACATAAATTAACTAAAGTCACACATTATTAAAAATTAATTATTTTCTGCGACTGCCTTATTCTTTAAAGCTCCACGACTATTCTTTTATTCACGCTCCTTAAGCACAGTAAAGTTTCTTTAATATTTTATGCTCCACATTTCCAATTTTTTTAACTGACTTCCAAGACTCTCGCCTTTTCGTCTTTCACTCATTGTTAGCAATTTAAATAATTGTGTTTGTTATTGTATTTGTATGTTTTTGTTTTAAAGTATAAGAGAGAATGAAAATTGTTTTTGTAATTTTTTATTTCATAGTTTTTGTTCGTGAGGGATTGTCAAGTGCCTTTGAGAATTTGGTTGAGATTATGTCAGGCAGCTGGGGTAGAAGGTGTGGTATTGGACAATACAACATTTACCACACTAAGCCATTGAAGTCAGAAAAAGAATTTGTATAAAAGTTGGCAGCACTCCCTAGAGACAAATCAATTTTAGCTTTAAGTGCAACTTTATAGTGTTTTCGAAATAGTGTGTTGATACCCTACATTTCGGCATAGTTGAGAGGATTCATCTTTTTGACACTATAAAGTTATCCTTAAGGTTTTACGATACACGATCGGTACAACTAAAATTGTTGATGCTACCTAAATACCAGCTAGAATTTCAAAAGTAAAAAAAGAAAAAAGAAAAGAATTGTGGAATCTAAGTTTACATAACTTTTAACTTATTATTAAAGTTTCACTTAATCATGTCCTACAACTCACGCAAGATCAGGCTATGCAGCCATTTGTACAAAAGTACTGGTGAAACTAAAAGAACAAGTTCACAGCTGACAGTTTAGGATTCTATAAATCTTGAAATGCAATGGGAAATAACGCGTTTACATTATTAAACAATATTATAAAATTATGAAAGCTTAGCGTTCGCAATATGGGCATAACCATTCTGACCAACTAAGAAAATTTGTATCTTGAGAGATTCCAAAAAGTAAATCCATAATGTATTATTGCTGCATGATATCGAGACATAATAACAGGATGATTTTTGCCTAAATTAGATGTCATTGTTTCAACAAAATGATGCCTCATGTCATACACTTAATGTTCCTTGATTGTGTGACTTTGTTTTCATGTGGTAATTAAATGGAAAAAATATATGCCAACAAGCCATTACAAATAAATTAAATATTGCTTCAATGAAATTCAGCGGTATTTATGCTAAATACCCGTCAAAAGTTTCTACAAAAAATACTAAAAATCACTATTCAATCCTAGACATAATTTCGAATCGACAAACATCTACTAATTACCCCCGGGGGTTCCAATTGTTACTGCAGAAATATGGCAAATGCTTTGACGCGGTTCACTCGGGGAAAATAGGGGCACCAGACGCTAGGGTTCCTAGAGCCTAAATCTGGAAGAAAAGGTCTGTTGTTTTATTACACGGGTCCTCTTCGAGGCCCGACCAGTGCCCAAAGGACTGGTACCACGGGAATCGGTGGCCCCATAGAGAGCCTATCCTCTCTGTGACCGGTTATTGGTGAGGTCCCCTTCGGGGGTACACGTGGTGGTTGTGGCTTAAGATAGATTTATGTAGGTAAGGTGCAAGGGCGATCAAGTGTGCTGTTGCACTCTCAACAGACGGAGTTTGGATAGTCTCCAAACCCCTAAGCAAGAGGTTATAATGTGGATCTAGGCTTCCCTTGGAAAGGCTTGCCATATTATATAAATTGCTACTCATTGTGACTGTATCACACACAAAAAGCGATTGGTGGCAATCGTAAAGTGTTGTTATACTACACAATGGGGGCGCTAGTCTACGCCTAAGTTTCACTCGGTGGTAAGACCACCGTGAGGTTAGGCCGAGTAGGCAGGTACTCACGTTAATCTTGTTCCACAAAACACCTACTAATCAGCTCTTTGTTCTTAATTTATTTTTTATTGAGTTGTGTTGAATGTATAGCTGCTAGTGTATTATAAAGTTCAGGCTCGTAATTTATGTGTAAATGTGTTTTTTTTTTCAAACACATTATCGTCAAAACAGAGAAAAAGTAGTTCAGACACAAAAAAATGGACGTCAAGGATATATCATGTTTCGCAAAGACTTTTTTTTAATACCAGCGAAAATTACCAGCAATTGAGAGTTTCCTGCAGGTACTATTCTTTGTTCTTTTCATTTGTATAAAAAGTAGAAATCCTTTTCTACCGCTTAATGGTTTGTAGCAGTTTTCCTCCGAATCTGTGTTTAGACTAGACAAATATTTGATAAAATAGTCATAACCACTAAGTTATATTAACAGCTTTTTCACATCGCCATCACAGCAGAGGGGTGCACTTATAATTTGGAACGCTATCAGGTATTTCGGCATAATCGATATCGAAATTCAAAGTGCAGAAAGGACTGGAGAAACTTCAAGGAGTTTGTTAGAATCAACTTTACCTAAAGTAAATGATAGTAAAGCATTCGCCCCCCAAGATAAAGCTCCTATACATAATACGCGAGTTGTGAAATGAATTTATTTCAAACTAAAGTTTTCGCCTTCTCAATTGGCCAACATATCCTGCCTTATTAATCATAATTTAAAATGTCTAAGGTTAGCTTTTCCGCAAGGTTTATAAAGGGGGAAGATAATTCAACGATAAGAAATCAATAATTTATGATATTAAGGACTCCTTAAATAAGACTTCTTTGGATTATTTATTTAATATTATGCTAATTACCCATAACGTTTTATAATAAAGATGCAATTTATTTGTTCGGGGACAAGAGCTAGTTCCTATACGTATTTCACTGGTTGCCGAGGCCAGATCATCATGATACCTTTTTCCTAATTTTAGAGAACCCAAAAATACTCTATAAGTAACAAAATTCTACAAAACACATTGAGATTGGATTATTTGAAATCATAAGATTAAAAAAATATAATAAACCAGTAACCAGTCTGTCTGTCTGTCTGTCAGATCACGTAAAAACTACTAGATGGATTTTAACAAAATTTTGTGAGGAGGTATCTTAGTATCCTGATTCCCATTAGGATATTTATTTTTTACCCCAAAAATATCTTATTTTCAAGAGAAAGCGGAGAAAAAGCAGTGAAAGTACGCCAATTTTGTTTACCGATTTAAAGATACTGCATACTTCAAGGCATCTTTTATTTTTGAAAGCAATATATATTAAACAAGTAGCGCAACAGATGCCGCTGTTTTGAAATAATGAGTAACTCATTTCCTGTCTGACTTTTACAGAGCTTTACAATAGTTTTTAGAAATTTATACAAAATTTTAGAAATGTAACCAGAGGTGGGTACCTTTATGCACTCTTAACAAATATCAGTTTCAATATTAAATCTTAATTAAACCACTTCTATAAAATTGTGATTCGTTTAATCATTATCAACTTTGGTTGGAAAATCCTTTACTAAGTGTAGGGTGTCACACGCTTGACCTTGTCTTGTATTTGTTTAATTTTCTGTGTTTGTATTTGTCTGGAATATCTGCTTTTGTTATTTGTTGTTATTTTTATTTTTTTCTTAAAAACTTTTCTTGAGTATATTTTGAGCTCATATACATATGAATGATGAAATTTTTACAGCTTTTGTTATGTTATTTTTATATATTATTCACTATATATATATATATATATATATATATATATATATATATATATTTTTTTTTTTTTTTTTTTTTTCACTATAAACTTAATTCGTAAGTTAATCTAGTGTTTTCTGCCTTGCAGCTATTTTATTGAAAAGGTCTATCTATCCTTACATACATGAGGTTAAAGAATTTGTATTTAAAGATTAAAAGTTTAACTGGAGGCACAAAATTAAATATTATTTTTCAACGATAAAATACTTATTTTCAAATTTAATAATAAACAACGAAAAAATTGTATCATGTTTTTTGATTATTTTTAGCCCATGTCGTATAAACTGTTCGCAAAAGCAGCGATAATATATAAATATTTTAAAACAAGTTGTGTTGACAAGCAAAACCCCTCTTGTATTTGCTAAAAATATTAAAATTTTATTTGCTTTTTTACTTGTTTAATTTTCTTTCCAACTTTATTATTTTTTCATTTATTTAATCCAGTAATCATTCGATTTGTTTTGATATTTTTTCCAAAATCCTTTTAAAATTTGTTTGCAATTTTTTTAAACTGTTTCTAATCGCTCTAAGCCATTTTTATATAATTGTGATTTTTTCTCGTTGTCATAGTAAATATCTATATATAGATTTATTATGGATTTATTACCCAACTGGCCAAGATTCCACAAAGAAATTGTCTCAAAAAAAAAAAAACTGAAAAAATCATAGTAAATGACAGGAAAAAACAAAGTCTTTAAAGAAAACTTCTTAAGGATCCAGATGACAATATTGTAAGCAATGTAGTATTAAAATTTTAAGTTAATTATTTTTTTTTTTCGATGGTGTTAGTTGCTCTTTATCACATCTTTTTCATTTTAGTGGCACTTGTTTGAAAAAAGGTTGTCCTCGATCTTACCTTACCTTACATATTCAATCAAAGCTCTATTGCCTTGTAACTCTCATTGACAAGACCAAGTGGGTCAACTCTTAATAACTTGTTTTGCAACAAACTTGAATTAGTATTTTAGTTTGTTGAAACTAACCAAATTGTTGTTGGGTTCATTTCAATTTATTATATGAAAAAAATATATCAATATTAGTTTATATTGCAAACAAACATATAAATGCAGACAACAATTTGTTCCATATTTGTTCTTCTATTAATAGATATTAGAATAGCCTACCAAAATATAATTGTTTGGAACTAAAATTAAATGAAACCTGAATAGATGAAAATTAACACATACTTTTTGAAATTTTTTTTTTTTTTTGAAAAAATTTTATAGAATATATTTTTGTAAACATTTCACAGAAATTTTTTTTTTAAATTTTAAAAAAATCTATTTTTGTAAATATTTTATAGAATATTTTTTGTAAAAATTTTATAAAATTTTTGTGTAAAAATTTTAAGAAATTTGTTTGCAAACAGTTTATAGAATTTTTTTTAAACTTACTAAAAATTTTCAAGTTTTTTAAAAAATTTTATAGAAAATATTTTGTAAAAATATTATAGAAAATTGTTTGGAAAATTGTGTTAGAAAATTTTTAGAATTTTTTTTGAAGTTTTTGTAAAATACTTAGAAAATTTTATACAAAATTTTTTGTAATTTTTTTTTATATGTCTGTAAATTTTTTTCAAAGATTTTTTTAAAAAATTTTTTTTTTAAATTTTTGGTTAAAATAATTTTTTGAATTTTTTTTTTTTTTTGAAATTTAGGACCTGACTGCAATCTATATTGCGTTAGAATGGTCAGACTAAAGCAAACAAATCTTTAAAAAAATCTCATCATACACACGGAATGACAAACTTTTATACGCTGGTGAAGGGTATAAAAAACCATAATTATAAGCTAACTAGCTGTGCCCACACACTTTGTGTGCGTCCTGACAATATTTTGTTCGATTTTGCTGTGAATGTAAGACTCTTACTTTTATAGTGCTTCAAGTATACGATTTACTTTATATAAAACTACCCATCCATATATAAAATTCTAAAATTTATATATTACTAGCGGGTCCGTTGCCTGCTTTGCACGGCAAAACAAAATAAGAAAAGAAACACACTTGTTTTTAATAAAGTTGGTTTTGTTCCCTACTATTCAACTTTTAATTCTAGTTTCTTACAATCTTAGACTATGTATCACTTAAACTATCTTAGAGCTCTTTCGTAGACAAATTTTTTGGTTTTGCCATGAGTTGTTGTGTAGATAAAGAGAACTGAAGGCTTGCCAACACGTGAGCACGAAACATATAACTGGCCGTGTGAAAAGCTAGGATATTCTAAATCAATTCCAGACAATTCCAACGATTGGCCTTGCGCTTTATTTATTGTAATAGCAAATGCAAAACGTATTGGAAACTGTAGTCTTTTGAATTCAAAAGGTAAATCTGATGGAATCATTGGAATTCGTGGAATCAATACATCTTCACCTTTAAACTTCCCCTTTAAAATTGTTGCTTCGATCAAATTGTTTATGACCTTTTTAACCGCTAATCTTGTCCCATTGCATAATCGTGGTTGATTTATATTTCGAAGCATAATAATGGGAGCACCCAATGAATTCAAAAATTCTGTCGGATAATTAACAGCGTCGTCTTGATTCGTAAACGTGTCAACTGCGGCCAGTATAGCTCTTTCAGCTAACCAATTATGATTGCGATAATTTTCTGCAATATTTGGAAAAACACTTGACACCAATTCTTCTTTTGTCGGTGCAATATTACAAAAGTTATCTGGTAAAGTAATTAAGACAGTTTCACGATCAACAGCAAGTTGACCATTGCCTATTGCCAACAGTTGCCTTGAAAATCAATAGATTTTTATCTAATTAATCATTGTTTTTATTTAATTTTTTTTTAACAAAATATTCAAATTAAAACGATGATTAGAACGAAAATTAATTTATTTTTATCAAAATATTCATCAAAAAATGAGAAGAAATTAATATTTTCAAAAATCGATTATGATAAGATCAATCACCAATGACGTCCAAAGAGAAAAGAGAAATGATAACAAATTGCTATTTGCATCACTCCGTGCAATGCTCTCCAATACACAAACGACCAAAATGTATTCAATACTAATGAATGCTGTATGCGGTACAAAAAATGCCTGCGGCAAAAACACACTCACTTCACATACGCACCGCACACACATTCGTTATCGGATTTCAACCAAACTTCATATAAACCATACATGGGCCACTGCCTACGTAGTGTATAAGTTTGGTTGAAATCGCACGATGCGTTTATGATTAGTTCGGCGACGTACATATACGGACTTATTTTTATATATATATAGATATAGATTTTTCTCCACTTTCTCTTGGAAATAAATTATTTTGTGGAAAAGAGTACCCTATAGTTGAATCATGACACTAAGAGATCTCTTTACAAAATTTTATTAAAATCCATCCAGTAGTTTTTACGTGATGAGAACACAGACAGAAAGACAGATAGATCATTGTAATGCTAAAAAATGATATTTGAAAATAGTCAGGCGACTATTTATTTATACATTATCGTATGCTATGATCTCGAAATTCAACAGAACTAAGTCGATATCGAATGACGTAATCCCAAAAAGAATAATTACGCAAAATTTCACTCGATGACAAATGCGATAATTAAGCGCCTGCCTTGTCTAATAAAATACACAGCATTGCTTTCCTTTCCTTTTTTACTTTTATTTTATTGCGTCCTTATAAAACATTTGCTAGTTGGTAACTTTGGCTAGAAACAAAAATATTTTCCAATAAATTCCCTTGGAAATCGATTACAAATATCAAAGTCAAGCTCACAGAAACCTTAAAATAATAAAAAAAATGCAATTGTTGTTAAACATTTTTGTTAAATTCTACAAACAAGTTCAATTTTTACAATCTTTCAAATATTGATGGCAGTTACGAAAGCTCTTAAACTATTTTGTTTCATAAAGAAAACCACATATCAAAGGAATAATTGTGTCGGCTTAGAGATTTAAATGAACTAGGTAAATTTTCTATATTTTACTTCTAGGGCGAACGAGTAAAAAATAAAACTACTTGTAGCAAAGAAATTCCAAAAAAAATGCAACAAAAAAAGAAAAAACATCACTACAACCCCATTTACAAATACGCTTTTAGGACTAGTATTAATGCAACATCATTCATATGTTGACTCACACATACTCGTACACCCATATGCAGTATTATGCATTTACATTGCATGCATTCGCATAAATACATTCACTCACATACACACACACACACATTCACATACTTCTAAGTAAGTAGGCCGGCCTTACACTCCACTGATCTATTTATCAACGTTGAATTTATTTCACAATTTTTACACGTAGCGCTGCAAAAGGAGTTTGTTCATGAGGTTTATGCGTTTATTAGTGCATGTGCACGAGCGTATGAATGTATTAGTTTATGTTTCGTACCAAGAGTGAGGAAGTCATATAAAAGGCTTTTATTTGTGGTTCGTTGCTCTGCTATTGCACTTGAAATTATATACTTACAATTTCAAGCTGTTAACAAATGACCCAGTAAACATTTTAAAGTGGTGTAATTTTAGTTGTAAAGGAATATGAATTATTAATTTTATTTTTAAATTCTTAAAAATTGTTTTTTGGGTAGTGTTAGTTTCAGCTGAGCCAGATGATTATGTATGTTGATTTCATTTTTGTTTTTGTTTTGTTTCTTGTTTTAGCTATCGCATCGACCGATGACAGCTGCAACGCACATTATGCGACACATCCTTCATCATTCCTTCATCATTTTGAGGCTACGTGTAGTAGCAGTAGTTTTAGAATTCTAAAAGGCTGCAATCACGAATCTAAGATAGTGGTGCATGAATATATAATCGCATGCATACATATATGTACCTTAAGCGACAGATGTTTGATAATGTTGTGTATGCAATAGTGTATTAACTGAAATTTTAGGAACTCTCAGTAGAGACAAAAAACATGCGATGTACGTATAAGGCGTGATTTTTTAAAAGCTGTCGGATTTGAATAAAAACACATAAAATTTAATGTATGAGTCGAGAGATTCAATGTTTCTAGATGATTTCTTAGAGAGGCCATGATTCACTATCATACTCAGTAGAACGATCTGACAAAAATAGGATGTGTGATAAATAAGTATGATAGTGTGGTTTATAAATGGATTTGTGTGGCAGACTTTTTTGACAGATCTGGACAATTTGATAATCTTTTGAAAAAATTCATATTATTTTTCCATGCGATCAGAGTTGCAAAACCTTTTTTTTTATGATGTTGACAACTACAACGTCATTTTGAAACGATTTTGAGAGTTGGACAGATTCTGTCAGCGATTGTGATTGATTCGTATGATTGCATAGGATAATGAATCCTGGCCTTAACTGTTTACCGCTACGCTGGGTCCAATTTTGACATACTCTCTCCAACATATCGACCGGTATCTCACGAATGAATGAACAATATTGGCTTTCAGTACGTCAACACGGTAGCCCTCATCATTAAGAGTAACGTTCCTGCCTTCGTCATCTTTGAAAAAGTACGGTCCAATGATGCCACCGGCCCATAATCCACACCAAAAAGTGCATTGCTTCTGGCCCGAAAACAACAGCAGCAGTTTTAAGAAAAAAAATGTTTCTGCTCTTTTAAATTTAGTTCTGCTATTTTGAAGATTCCGAACATCAGGGCATAATCGTAACCCTATAAATATCGCTTCAATTGTCTATTCGTTCGAAATAAATTGCATACCTTTAGGATGAAATATCAGAAGAAAAAAAATGATAGTTTGTGCGAATGTGGGAATACCGAAGTTTTTTATTTTTTGCCTTTTAAACTTATGTGGGTAAAAAAACAATTGTTGTTAGTTTGTTACAAGCCAATAGGAAAATTTTGGTATCTAAAGAACTTACCTATGGTTCATTTAGAGAGAAATTAAATACATATTGTTAAATATTATGTTGAAGGATATAAAAGGCAATATAAAGCGCTGTTAATTGTTCTAAAATTATATTAGAATGCCCGAAACGAGCCCCTTTTCGAACATTTTGCTATTGCAATTCAGCAACATCAGAACTTTCGAGAATGTGGGCATAAAACTGATTTGTATTAAATGCTTTTAGAAAGCAAAAAATATAGAGGTGGCCAATAGACCCACAATGTGGCCATTGGGGAACTGGAGTGGCCGATGGACTTTTTGGGGGCGGTGAAAATATGGGCAAAATTTTATTTTAAGGTTTTTTTTTCCTTTAGTCTGACAATTCTAAAAAAATATGCTCTAATCCATATTTTTTTTACCGTTTTAGTACAAATGCACGTACCAACAAAAGCTGGGGTGTTGCGCTGCCAGTAGTAGGGTTTTTTTCCTTTTATGCCTTTTTTGCTTTGATTATGGTCACGCATAAAATACCATTTATTATTACTAATAAAACTCAGCCCGCAACGGTTAGCAAGGGGTATTGGGGGTGTGTCAATATAGGATTCGCTTTTTTATGTTTTAATCCTTTATTTATTTTGATCTAGGCAAGGTAGGGCTTATGAATGTAGGGTGGTTGTATAGGGGTGGGGGAGCTTTGTTTGCTACAACAGTAATCATAAATTATTATTTTCGTTTTTTTTTTTGTTCACTATCGCTGATATCTCATGCTCAAACGTTGAACATGTCTGCTTATATCTGTACATTTTGTCGATTAGTTTTGGAGTGTGACCCTTCTGATTTCTAATATAGTTTGATACTATAACTATTGTTAACTAAAGCTAATAAATGCGATTGATATCAAAGTTCCTTATTGTACATCCAAGCACTAATTAGATTTCTATAATCGCCAACCATAAATTTTCGACCTTGACACAATTCATTCCTGTTTGCTTTGAGATTATTAATATTCCCTACATTAAGATCCTTCGGAGGCATATTGACTTGTTAACTTCTAATACGTTGTTTTCATTGCTTTCGGGGTATATGGGGCTACTAGCACCCAAAGCTTTCATGGGGCCTGAAACTACCAGATAAGAACCTTCGAAGCCTAACCAGTATCCATAATACTAATAATAAGGGAACCGTTAGCTCAACAGGAACAACAAGTCTCGGATATTGGCTGTGGTTTAGATCTAAAACAAAAGAATGGAGCTTTTGTCCAGTCTGCCTGCCATAAGTGGTGTGACGGCAACTTAGATAAACTGCAACTCCTAAGAAAGGGGTATGATTACCCATATATTAAAATTTCTACTTGTTGTGTAGCTATGCGCAATTAGGGTGGTGCTGGTAAACGCATCTTGTTCACCCAGTGGTAAGACCACTATTAGATTAAGGCCAACAGCAATAGCACAAAATTTTGATTTTAAGAATGACTAATTTTTGCCGGGAATTGCTGTTGGATTGGAAGTATTACATAACTTGTCATGTGAATAGTTCTTAAGTGATAGGGACCGATTCGATTTCAATTCTTCTACAAATGTAGGCTTAAATTTTTTGGTATTAATATGTTTTGGACTAATTAAATACATTTATGTTTCAAGTCGTACGACCTCGTAGTAACATTCCTTCCTAGAGTCTAACATTTTTGCTTGTCATTGTTTCTTTTCTAGATTTGAATATTTATTACCTTGAAGAGCTCTTAAAAGGAAGATGGGCAGTATAGTTTCCATCAACATCAAAAAATTGTTGTACTCGTAAGCATGTGTACTTTAACCTTAACCAATACGTCACACGCTTGATTATGATCGTTAAAATCCAAAAATATGAGTGAAATTCGGAATGCAATGACAAACTTAAATTCAACTTTTGCCGCCACAAGTATGGCACAAAACCACAGTGAATCAAAAATTTCCTAATGGCATGTGTAAACTAGATTGATTAATGCACTAAATAAAGAGCTTGGATATAGAGATTTTTTTTCTAATTTTGTGATGACTTCGCGTCATCACTATCGCAGTCTTCGTCGACATCATGATTAAACATGCATACATTAAGCCATACTGACATGTAAACCACGTTATTAATGCAAAACATGGCTACAAAGTAGTTCTTTTTTCGTTTTCTGTTTCTGCAACTAAAGACATACAAGGTGCTTAAGCACCCCTCGATTGTTTCAATAAATGTTGGGAATGAGATTGTTTCAGTTTTTCGATTTTCTTTTTTTTTTGCCACACAGATGTTATCATTGTTGCAAAAATAGAGTGTAGTGAATGTGTGTGTGTTTGTCTGTTTATTATCCTTGGTGCAGATAAAACCCACATTTACATTCTTAAAAGTTATGACTGATTAAAAAGTGTGTGGGTTTGTATGAGTATAAGGATTCCGAGACTTTTTCTCCTGTTGGTTTGCTGATGATTATAGAGATACTTTGGCTTGAGTAGCGTCGTTCATTGCAACACTACATTTATTTCTTTTTTGTTTTTGTTTGTGTTTAATATTCAATTAATGCTTATAGTGCAGTTGTATAAGTGTGTGTTGTGTGCAACATGAGGTCAATTTGTGGTTAAACGATTAAGGCGATAATGATGGCAATGATCGCATCATCACTATCACCATCGTCGTATCTGTTTTCTGACCATTATGCTCATGCTCGTATGTATTCACTTCATCAATAAGATTTTGTTGAAACCATGGATTTTCTTTTTAATTATATTAAATGAAAATGAATATTTATTAATAAAAAACGATTATATAAATAAACAGATATAAATTGTGTATGTGTTTTAAAATTAATTAAAAAACAAAAGGATACAGAATTTTATTCCACGAGTATTTTAAGATTTTTTAATCTTGCTTTTATTTAAAGGAAAACAGTATGGAAATTTTTTAAGCACTTTTTTATAACCAGTTGGGGATTAAATATTTGTACTATATTGAGGAATATAAGATTGGCCTGTCATGTTACAGCAATTCCTTACCAGCACAACCAATTAAAGTCAACAGTCAGCCACAGAATAAGAAATTTGCAAAAAAAAAAACAAAAATTATAAAATCACCCCCAAAATTATTGGCAATAAATATTCTGGATACTAGAAAATATCAACACTTGATTGTAGTTTCCAAAAAAATAAAAAGCTCTTGACTTCGTTTTCTCTCTGTATCTTCTCACTATTCCGCAGCATTTTTTTCTCCTTTTTATTAAACTTGACTCTTGGCAATCAGTTTGATAGACAGCAGCCTGACCTGGTACTTTAAAAAAAGATGAGACATGAAAATGAAGCGAATAAAAAAAGGATAAAAAAAATAAACGACAGGAAAACATAAGTGGTTTGGTCATCACTAGTCAGACTGGAGTTTAATTACACCACACTGCATTAACCATGAATGTCAATCACACAGTGCTTTGTGTGTGGTTTTACATGACTACGTAAGTGAGTTAGAGCTTTAGCTTCATAGTAATGAACACAAAAGCCAATTGTTTTAACATGAGAAAATCAAATGCTACGAATGGTTTGCAGAAAAATTTAAATAAGCTGGGATAAAATTGCTATAATTTCTATATGATTTTTATTTCAGGTTTATAAGTTTAAAGTAAAAAACCTTGAAATTTGGCAGAATGATTGACAAGTAGAAAAATTGCTTTTTCTTGTTTTTCATTTCATGCTACATAGCAAAAATTAGGTTGTGGTTTGTTAAAAAACGTTATTAGTCAAAAAAAAAAAAAAAAAAAAAACAGATAAATGATGTAATACGACTAGTTATAAGCAAAGGCATCCACGAAAACCCCTGAGTGATTGCGAACATATACACAGTCTCAATAACACTCTCACAAACAGAACAAAACATATAATAATTTTTAATCAATGGCA